>QNGE01008745.1:0-15397 GCA_008508345.1 Paragonimus westermani | reverse complement strand
TCTACCTGCACCTAATGTATGATGCAAATAAATCCGAAGTGTGGAAAAGAGGATTTTGTTCTGTTCATATTGACAAACGTTTTGTAATGCTGGTAGTCAAACGATCATGCGACGTGGACTGAACGAATCACAAAAGTTAACTCTAGTATCTGAGTGTTTTGGAATAACTGTACCGGACGTTAACGTTCGCTATAACTATCTGACTTGGTTTGCTGTAAACGCCACCAGTTGCTTATCGCCGTGAGTCGAACGAGCAATGAAATGTCCTAATCGGCTTGGTTATTCGCATAGATAAGCCATGGCTTATCGTATGGAATCTTGTAAAAAGAAGTCGTGAGTTTGGAGAGCACCTGAGCAGAAGTTTTCCTTGGCTACAACAGGTCTTGATGATCAAGGCTGCGGGATTCCGTGCACGTGTATCCGTGTTTGTGAATGATTGGGTAAAGTGAACTTGGAATGCTGTATGATGAAAATCTAGCGGCGAACACATCGTCCGATGTCGTTACTGACCGCTGCGGCCCAGTGGCTGTCACAATTAATGCGTAATCAAAAATGAGTGGTGGCGGTGGTGATGTGACTCTGGTCCATAGTTTAAATAATACGATTTGTTAATCACTGTCCATCTGAGCACATTTGAGTTTATTTTGATAACAATGTCTGTATACAGCTCCGATGAGAAATTCACATTATATTTCCCTCAAATGTAAAGTCGTACTGTGGAACGTTGATAGTGTACTTGTGACAATCAGTATACATGTGTTACCTTTGGAGCAGACCGTGAAATGCTGCTTCATTGTGTCGTTACTAAACCCGTGTTACCTAGTGACAAGATCCAACTCTCTATAACTTCGGGAGTAGTGTACTTCTGGTTAACTGAAGCTCTGTTTGAATGTGAAAAGTGTGACCACTCTTGACTAGTGTCCAAAACGACCAGAATTCCCGTACCGCAAATTCTTTATCAATAAGATACATCTGAATTTGCGATTTCAGTCACTGGATTATATGAAAAAATACGTGAGATGTTACAGTTTGTTTGTTTATGGACCTTGAGTCTGACTTCAGTAATTGTTTTTTGTTGCAAGTCTGCTGTAAAATTCTGATGTTTAATGCGAATCACGTGTATTCACGTTGTACCTACTTGACCGCCACAAACGTGTCGAGTACCTTTTTAATTACGGTGTGAATTCTTGCATTCTCTCCAATCATAAGCGTGTGACTAGCCTGAAAAAAGGAACGAGCATTGCGTGATACCTTGTTGCTTAAATGTAGTCAACTTGTATGTGCTAAAACCAGCTAGGCACTAAACTTCGTTTGCTGTGAATTGAGTCGTGAACGTCATTCACCTTTCGAATCGATCTGTGCGCTTAACAATTCATGTAAGAGCCACTGTTTTTTGTTTTCACGTTGGTCACAGTTGGTGAATTCACTCTTCAGACTGAGCATTGTTTGATGTCATTTGAATTGTGAGTGATCCACATTTCACGATTGATCTTACATTTGCAGGATATCGTTTTTGTCATCTGACGTTTTTCATTCCTCTGAATACAACTAGAACCCACAGCGGTTTTAGTGTTCTTGTCTCTGTTCAATGTCTCATCTATTCCGAAGCAGATCATTCGAGGCAACTGACAGCTCTCATTTTCTTGAGCCTCTTTTTTTGAAAGGGAACAGTAAATAACTTTCAAAAGATTTCAAGGAGGGTTAACAAAATCATTCATTGTAAACAAGCTATCTCATTTGTAAAACTTGTCCTCAACTCGGTTGCTCCCAACATTTATTCCTATCGATTGAGTGGTTGAGTTACTCAATGCACTGGATATGGGATGCTTCTGTTTTGTCCTTGGAGGAGAATTCGAAAATGATGGTGGAACTGGACCAGGTGTATTGTCCTATCATTTCCAGAGTTGTAATGGACTGTGGGCAGAAGACTGTGCTCTCTCTGTCCTCTCTTTCTAGTAAACGCCTGTGCACAAATACATCACACGTGCCAACCCAGTGGTGAATACACAAGATTTTGTTTATATTCTCAATCGGGTACTTTTGTTTTCATCATTGTTGTTCCTTACTCAGGTTGCTATAGCAGCTTTGAATGTGTACAGATGTTATGTCCAGGGCTATTGTTATGGTTGGGCTAGTCCACATCTCTTGTGATAAATCGACCTAGTTGGAGTGTGCCGGCCGATATCTAGGCAGCCGTAAAGTTTTTAAAAGTGTAAATTGGTCTCTCACAAGGTATTTAACATAAACCAGGGAACCATCCTGCTTTCTGTCATTTGTTCTTGATGCAAATGTATCATTTGCTTTGGTCTTCTAACTGTTTCACTCGGTCAAACAGATTACATCCCATTGTTTAGTCTCATATGGTTAAAATTGTTTGTTTTTGATGAATGTAGCCAGTTCTTTGGGAAACAACGTTTTCATGACATACGTAAACTTCTGACAGTTTTGAAACATCCCATCATGAAGTTATTGGCATGGCCTATTTGAGAGTAGTATTTCTGAACAGTTGTCGAACGCAATAATCGTTTGCTGTATGAATAGTCGACTTGCGCTGCTGTCAAAGTTGTTCTGTATTTGTCAGTGTCATGTTCAGCGATCAGTGTGTGGAAAGTTGCCCTTTAAAGGTGCTAAACTCAACCGGATTGCTCCGTTACTTAATACGTTTTGCTGCTATCGCGTAGTCAAACCATTATCTATCTGTCGATGCCTAGTAGTTAGTTGGTTTACTATTTGGAATTACCATTCGTCCATCGACCTCTTCTTGGCGTCAGTCTGGTGTAATCCAGTTTCGTTATCCCGTTTTGAACTTTCATTAGCTGTGCTGATGAAGAACTTGGTCTACTTTCCCCTGTTTGTTTAAAGATAATTCCCAAACACCCCACGGAGTTGAGCTCTGATAACCGTAGTGGCCAACGGAGTACTTCACTTGTGTGATGTGCGCTGAATTTCCTGTCAATCTGATGTGGTCGTGTATGCCTTTTAGCATCTTGAAACATAGACCTACTTATTTCACTTACTGTCAATTGAGAATGTTTCAAAGAAACTTCAGTATATAAGGCTGATCATCAACATTGCGAACCAGAACGGTCAACTACCTTTCATTAGCTCACAGGATTACTCTCCAGAGGCACACTGATGCACTGTTGTTTCAAAACTTTCCGCAATAACTCGTCCTAACCGATTGGCTCGGAACGTATTCTCCATGAACAATTTATACTGGGACAATCCGTCCAAATTACAGTGGCTTAGGAAAAGTGGAATCTAATAAAGCTGTTCTGAATCTTACATCGGAGTGCACACCTTTCTTAATACTCTCTCCTTCCTATTGCTTACAAAGCTAAACTATGCTTAGTGATAGTAAGTGTTCTTTATTGTGGATTCTATGCATTATCTGCTCCGTCGTTTGTTTTCGTCATCGTACGAATCACCGTACAAACATGGACTTACGTAAGCATACTTAGAAAGTTTGCATCTCATGTCTCAGGATATCATTCGACAGGATGCTTTTCACTCAGTTGGTAAATTAACGTACGCACAAGCTCACTTTACAGAGGATACTTCTCAAAAGCATACTACCGTTACACTGGTTCTAAACATATTCAACGATTACTTAATTTTCTGATCGCCGTTGTACACCAAAATAACTCCTAATGCTGTAGTATCTCAAGACGACTTTAGTCAGGATGAATTGCTTGTGTGGGAATTCTGCTAGGAGTTAATTGGATGGTCCCTGTTTTAGAGTATATCATTAGGCTGGTTTCCGATTTGCTCACCTCATTATTTTCATACATGTTGCCTACGGTCACACTTCGGTAATGAAAGGCTCAACCCACTAATGCATTTAACGATATATCATCATAAACCTCGCAGGAGACGCTTTCTTACCCACCCCAAACGAAGTTTGTAATAATGTCGCTCTACTCTAGAGCAAAAATGGGTTACCTAATTTGAAACCATGTCCACTGATTCTGCCCAAACTGTGTTAGTAAATTTCCAGCTGCCATTTATCTTGTTGAATTAGTGACAATTGTGTTTGCAGTTGTCCTCTGCCACTTTGAAATTCGATCTATTTGGTATGCTATCTCCCTGACTTCTCCCATAGTCATCAACCTTATGCTTTTCTGTCCTCCAATTTAGTCATCTTGATGCGTTCTGCTGCTCAGAAATGATTTTGAAAGTTTCCTTGTCCTTTTCATTTCAACAGCTTGCCACACCCGCTAATCTTATCGTTCATCACGCTGTTAGCATTTAGATTGTCAGTCGAACAGACTTATTTCCGTTGGTATTGATCTCTGACCCTAAACAGTTCCCTGATCTGGCCCGGAAACAAGGCTGAGGCCACTAGCCACAAAGATTACCACAAACACAACGAATGTACGCTCAATTTTCCGAATTAACACTTCACATTTTTCCGACCAAACACACCGATTCCAATGTTAGCCAAATCGGCCTTCCGCTTTAGTTTCTTCATATTACACAAATAAAAATACTGTTTTATTTCTTAAGTAAAAGTTCCATTTCTGACGAGTCAACGAAAAGTGGCTAGTTTCCATTTTCCGTAGCATCATGTAACCTTACCGGACACAGGACTTAATCGGCGGCATGTGAAATGTGCGGAATTTGAGCAAAAGATGCGATCAAGTTGTTAGTACATGTGGTCGTGAAAATCAATCGCCAGTCAGATGTTGATGATTTGATTTGTCCGCCTGCTTCTGACAGCATCGCCATTTCAGTGTTCTTATTCAAATCGCTTTTGATGAACTGTCTAGTAGATCACTGAATAAATGAAAGCTCAACTGCTGCTCACTTTAGCTAAGGGAGAATGACGCTGTTCGATTATTTTTTGCCGTGCATCAACCGGCGTGGATGGTGTTTCTGGATCCGTATCGTGAGTTATCATAGAGTTCGATGGACAGCTTATTTCTCAGGCGCGGAATCAAAACAGGTAGATCCACATAGGTGAAATGTAGATTTTCAGTCTTTCTTAGTTAAAAAACCAAAAATTCGGTGAGTCTGATGTGAAGCTCAGATATCATTTTGGTCTTGCTGATCGTCTGGTTGAGTTGATTTGTTTATCACTCTGTGCGTTCATTTCTTACATCCTGGGCTTGGCGTTTTGGATGAGGTTTGCACCATATTTCTGACAATAAGTCATTTTTGGTGATTGTCATCATGAAGAATGTTCTTAGCGAAGTTAAGTTTTTATTCAGCGCATTTGTTGAGCAGATGTTGAATGCCGTACTAGTCATATAACTTGCAGGATGCAACCAGTGAGTGGGCGTAACGTGTCGGGCAATTCAAGTTATAGCCAACTACTTGACCAATAACTAAGTTTCCCTGTAGTATGCGGCATGGAAACAATGGTATAACTAACGCTGCTCTACATAAATATACTGACCTGAAGGCGTCATTAAAGGCAAGTGTTCATTTGTATGTCTTTATTCTAATTGTCGTCATGATCACATTTGAAATCTTGTTACAGTTTTGATCCGCATCTCTGTGGACGCACATACCCAAAAAAAAATGTTGTCCTATTGCCAGTGTTCTATTGTATGAGTAGACTAACGTTACATATAAGATTTTCTCACTTTTGCCCTGAGGTTTACCTCTTCAACCTGGTTTCTTTTTTTCTTTACCACAATCGAGTATTTTGCCTGGTTGACTGCAAGTTGGCATTCCGATAGCGTTTAATCACTTGCCCATATGTACTTTTTGGTAAACAGTGGACGCTAAACTTCTTACTGTTTCTTATGTGTTTTACCACGTATTTGAGTCATTCGAATGTGTTTGCATGTGGGCGGCTGAACCATCCTCTGTAACCTCCTCCCTCCAGACACATTCGCCAGCAAAGTCGCTGCGATCGGGGATGCGGATGCAGATTCATCTATTGGAAATGTCACAGGTAGCAACGCCGTTAACGTGTTTTTGGGTATCGGGGTCGCGTGGTCAATGGCAGCCATCTATCATGCAGTGAAAGGCACACAGTTTCTGGTGAAACCAGGTTCCTTAGGATTTTCCGTCACAGTCTTCTGTATCTTCGCTCTGGTCGCCATTGTCATCGTCCTTCTACGACGTCGACCAAATGTGGGAGGTGAACTTGGTGGCCCACGATTGTACAAATATTCGTCTGGATTGTTCTTCTTTTCGCTCTGGTTCATCTATATTGTTTTAGCAGGGTTAGAAAATTACTGTCACATTGAAGGCTTCTGAACACATGTGATTAAATGATTGGCACCTGTGATGTATGCTTCACTACAGCTACAAATCGTAATATTTATACACTACTGGTCAAAAAAGTTCATTAAGAGGTCTTGAAACAATTCCGTGTATGACTAAATTGAGTCAGTAATACTGGGGCCTAAATTCACTTTTGTGTCCCCGTCTCCTCTCTTCAGTGCTGAGTGTTTCGTTGTTATACACTCTCTACCACGATTTCTACTCGACATCATGTAATCTGTTTGCGACTCACCCATTTTCTTCTCTATTCCATCTGACCTTATTTTGCTCAAACATCCCACGTTCTTTCCTATTGATTTGGCTCAACCAACAAAATTGCACAGTTGAGCTTAATGGATTCTTCTTAATTCTTCAGTCGCAATCGTTCGCTCCCAGATCGTTTATCCGTTGTACGTGAAATCCTAACGTCGACCATCCACAATTCGTAACTGATGTGACTGGTTTGTCTTAGTGCAGACCAACCATATATGCTTAAATCACAGAAAAGATTATCTTCCTTGCACTTTCAAACATACTGAACTACCAAGTTGTCGTTTTTCGGATGTACGACTTTATGTGATAGGTCATGCGAGATACGTTTTTCTCAATCTCCGTCCTTCTCATTCTCTCAGCTGTGAAGGTCAACAGCGCTGAAGTTTATTTTCTAGAATTTTAGTCACCTACAGTAAACCTTTGACTCAGATTTCGCAACTTGCTTAGATTTCTTTGTTTTTATAGATGAGCTTTAGCTCACCAGTTAAATCCTGTTGTAGTTAACCTCATTTTCAGACCATCCGATTTCGAAGTTTTAGATTATTTACCTGTAAAAAATGTTATACTTTTCTGCGTTTTATCCAGTGCAGTGCGCCACTTCATATGCACACCTATTTGCAACCCATCTCCCCACGCCACTGGCGTGCAATATTGTGTGAAAAAATGCTTTCTTAATAAATTCACTTATTTACCCGTTTGTTGTGTTCATTTGATTTTGAGTACTTTGATATTTTGACTGGTTTTTGTTGGTTCAAAGTGAGGTTTGATCACAGCTCTCACGTTCATATTGGTTTTTTTGGTGAACTCCTTTCGAAATGAAACACGCTAGTCAGGGATCACTTCTTTAACACACCAAATATTCGAACTATTCATGTTTTCTTGAGGCAACCGTGTTGACCACTGCACCATTTGCTCCACGTTAAGCGTGGCCGACTTAACATCGCGTGTGGATACTCAGCCACACCTATCATTGAACAATTTCCGGGTTGTCGGATCATTTCAATAGGAAACCGTAATTATCCTGTTAACTATAATCAAAAGCCCTACGATCGGGACGTCCCGAAATATCTGATTTCATCAAAGTGAGTAGTGTTTTTTCCACTGCTGATGATCAGTTTTGTCGTTCCTGCTTGCCTGATAAAAAGTCGTAGTGAACCTGGTAACAAAATCTAATCGAAATTTAAGAAACCCGATTTCATGTGTCAGTTTGTTTGATGCACAGAACGCTAGTTACCGCTACTAAGCCAGAATGGCTTAATTAATTATCCGACGTTTAAGGCCTACATAACATATTCATCCAGTGAAACGGCCATTCGGGTCGATTTAACGGCCTGTTTTCGAAAGTGTTCCGTAACCAATGGGTCTCGGTTTTCTTTTGCCCACTTTTCCACATAATTAATCCATTCCAAAATGATTCTAAGTCATCTAGCTATGCGGTCAGTGGTCAGCTCTATATGCATAAACTGTCACAAGGTTTGTCAAGTCATTGTGTTTCACGAGTCGTCATTTATCACGACGACGACCGGGAATAAACAGGAAAACAAGTTCTGTCGAAAGAAATAGGAAAGAAAACTGGATATGATATGATCACTTAAAAGGAATTGTAACTGCACAAACATTGCATAGATAGTGATAGATTGACGCGCCTGTTGACATTTCCATCCCAACAAGGCAGACTGCGTCTACCGTTTTTGTTCAGCTGATCAGTTTTGTTAGCGTCTTAATTAAGGATTGTAGCTTGTACTTACAGATGGTCCAAGTTGACCAGTTGCCAAAAGTGAAGTATCCACATCATCAGCAGTCCTTGAAACTGGATTTACGCTAAGGCTGCCTCCTTAACACATTGATCAGCCATTCGTAAATTAGAGTAACACTGCCTCCAAACCAACTGGACAAATGTCGTTAACGGGTTGCTGAATAAGTTTATCTGTTATGGGTGTACGAAAAACCAGGTGTGTGACAGACGTTTAGCGTTAACTAATAAGCACACAAATTAATCTTCTCATGACTTCATGGACTCTGCGAGTGAGTAGTTTTGCCGACCTTAGAACGACTTAATCATTGGTGGAATTTCTACCCAACGAACACCTGTTTTTGAGGTGATGCAACAATGGCTTCTTGTATAAGTACCTACTTTAACTGACTATCTTGATGTCGGATTTCACAGAATTTCCATAAGTTATATTACACTCTTGGCAGCACAAACGTGGTAAACAATTTTCTAGTCAATGCTGCACTAGGATACAATGTTCACTGGTCTGATACCTTTAAAATAATCGATGAAATCTTCTCTTATGTACAGTTTCTCAGTCAATGGATACCTTTGTTTACACCGTTAGTGTAATGTGATAGCGGGCCTGCCGGTAAATGCTCACTGTCAATTAATTTTGAAGTCGCCCCAACTAGACTGTCTGGACTAATCGAGCACGAATATTTGCGTAGATATTTCCAACATGGCTTATTTATGCCGAACTGATCCACTTGGGACATTTGCCGACTAGTTGAAAACTGTTCTAACCTAAGTAGAACACGACTTCTCGTCCAGAAGACAAGACCTGTCTAAATTGGCAACCGGCCGTATCAACGGCATGCAAACAGAAGTAAATTCTGAATTATTTCGTACATTGGTGAATGATACGAGACTTCAGTCACTAAATTACTTGCAACTGTCATCTCCACTGATTCTCTGACTAGTCACTCTTGAGAAAATCTCAAATAATGTTGGTGCCAAGTTTTTCAGAAATTGATTAGGTGTTCTTTTCATCGACAGTACCAAACATTTCACAATGCGAAACTCCATCTAAGTCATGGTTTTCGGGAAACTAGACAAACATATTGAAGATATAACTCCAAGTTTTGATTAAACTCTGATGATGCTGATTCAGTATGCTCAAAAAACCCGTAGGATCACTGGAGGATTTTTTAAATCGACTTCCTAACGAAGACAGGCATTCCAAACAATGAAAGGTCTGAGTCATGGTAATCAAAACAAGCTCTAGTCAGTTCCGTTTCTATCAGCTATTATCAAAACCATAGAGGACTTGATCGACCACTGCTTGCTTATCCGATATAGATTGTCGCTTAACCCTTAGTAATAACTTCCCGCTTCACACAGTCCAACGTTACCCGGAGACGTTGGATTATAAATTCCAGCGAGGGTTAATCAACTGATATGGCGTATATAGGTTTATCTGTCTATTTGAGTCCACTATTTCATCCTGTGAGTTTGGAGGTGAAACCTCTTTGGTGCCTAGTGCGTTACGACGTTTTTCATGCTATACCCTTTAAACTTTTGCTAGTACCCATTCGGCAGAACCGTTTCTTTACCAAAAAACTTTGTACCAAGCGTCCTTCTCTGATGTGCTGTACTATCATTACAGGTGAGGGATGAATGCAGTACATTTGTGGATTTTCACTAGTGTAAGTGGTTTTTTCGTGGAAATTCATAAGCGAATAGTCTCAGGTTTTAAGATTGTTGATGTGGAAACCACCATTTGTACTGAATTTGATAAAGCGAGGCTGACAAAATGAACGAGTTGTTCTTGCTTCGCACAGCCACTTTTTATGCCTGTTTGTTATCGCAGTTATGGGTGATCGTGCGTTGATTTCAGTCCGGCGAGGTTGGGCGTGACAATTAGTCTGACAAGTCTCACATCCTTTACTAGGCTGTCTGGCAACAGACCAATCGTTATCACCAGCCGCTTGGGTGATCTCTGATCACTGATAGATAAGCACAATACGTGCGTTTACTTCTCGACCACATACACATTAATCGATGCACCGTATTAATCAGTTTTTAAGTGGTGCATAGCGTTAATCGGGAACAGTCCGCTTCCCATTGACTAGGATGTAACATTTTCCAATTAACAACATATGCTGGTGTGTTACAGTTCATTGTTTCTTTCCTACCTTATCAAAATCAATGCAATATGGTGCATGAACTTATTAGTAAGGACATACCACCAGACAAAACTGGATAAATGTATTATCTTCTTAGTTTGATCGAGAACGGACATTTTCTGTGAGACACCAC
Organism: Paragonimus westermani; assembly: GCA_008508345.1. Lineage (NCBI taxonomy): Eukaryota > Metazoa > Platyhelminthes > Trematoda > Plagiorchiida > Troglotrematidae > Paragonimus > Paragonimus westermani. The sequence goes on along the minus strand of QNGE01008745.1, from coordinate 4,875 downwards.
CCGAAGTCTACGGTTTCGATCACTGTTGTAAAACACAGTCACAAGAAAACTATGGGAACTCTCGAGACAGTGTTGATTAGTAGTCTGCAGAATTCCACAAGTTTGCTTTTGATCGTATGTTGGCCAGTTCAAACTTCAACATATGCAAAACGTTAACCCACGATTGACGTGTGCCTCACGAAAATGTGCTGTTAATTAACGTCCCTGTGGCCACCGAAGTTAAGCTTTTATTCGAGATAGTCAACGCACTCGAACTGGTCGTCGAACGTGGACCTTAAACTATCATCTTGCGTTAGAACAAGACTTTCAGCGTGCTCTAATCGTGGCTAAACTTGGTTCTGGTTAATGGTGACAACGTTCTCTTCAACCATCTATACATCGGCTGAAGAATTTTTTCGCATGTCTACGTAGAACTTAATAAAAAATGTCTGTTTGATTCCAAACTCCTTTGAGCCTCGTTAGATGTGGATAGGATGATCCCGCGTTTATCTCAATCAGACAATGTATCTGTGTTCATTTCTCTTATCCATTCAACACACTAGGCTGTACCTCACCTATACAGAGACACCGACTGAAAGGAGCATATCCGCTTGATCCACAATTGCAACCTGAAGTATACGATAGCTTTGATTCAGTCTTAGCCGAATGTGGGCATGATAAAGAAATTATAATCAGATCGTACATGTAATATAACAGAATTTAACAAAAATTCGGAACATCCTGTTGTCTTTTTGAAAGGTACTGTTCTCAGTCAGATGCCGAAAAGTGGTTGTAGAACAAGGCAACTCTGTTCAAGCAACTTTTCTGAATTAACTGAAGACATCACTGCGGATAACGCATAAGATATCTGGTGGTAATATAATGGCCTGAATTACACATATGACGCTGATTAACGAGGACACAAAGCTCAACAATGTCACACGTTACCTTGCACGTTTACCACACTGCTTTGTAACGTCCCGACCAAGTTCACCAGTAACGCGGTGAAATTCGAAAACGCAACGCACTTGCTACTGGATACCCTTTAGTTTCAAATATTTTTTCCCGCTGGTTTCCACCCTTCCGTTATTGAGTGCAGCTTTTTATTATCTGTCGGCTGGTACCAGCTGTTTATGATAGCACAGTTCACTGTGGAAGCATGGCGTTTTATAACTTGTCCATTTTGGTTAAGCGATGCATAGAGATATCAGAGACAAATTTGTCCTTTTGGGTAACATGACTCAGGAGTCATGTTTTTCTGAGCTCCTGACCAGTGTAGAAACTCCGAAAATATTTGAGGTTCCACTCTATGTTGCCGAGGTCACAAGTCAGCTCGTTCACCCTGTCGATACATAGGTATTGTTGCGTCACACAGGGAGTTCAGAATGCGATCCTCCCGTTCGAATAGATCATGGAAATGCACTTCAACTTTACTCTCGCCTTCCTGTGTGTGCATATGTCAGATTCGAAGGCAATCGTCGCAACTTACTGCACCAATTTTGCCGGGATTTGCACCTTCTTCTCACCATGGTATGAAGTAATTCAAAAAGGGCCATCAATGTGCTCGTTGTAATCTATTATTTAAATACGATGATGTCTGTCAAGGCTGATCTACAAATTCCACCCCATACATTTTAAAATAGAACTGCGTAAATGTTCCTAATGACTAAAATAATTCGTTGGGATAGTACTGTAATTGTTTCGAGCTATTTGGGTGACAAAGGACAAACCAATCAGGCAGACAGTAAATTACCTTTATAATGCATGGGCATTGACAATGCTTGTAACCACGGCTCCCTGATCGTCTAGTGATGCGCTGTTCCCATTTGAATTTCGGTTATTGACAACGAGTATTTGCTGTTATTATGGAGTTGATTATTCAAACGTGTTTTCACATATGACTGTTTACTCCCGTAAACAATCTAAACTACAGGAAGTAGCTGAGCATTGTATAACCGCCAATGGAGCATTGCACAAATGTATTTATTTCCGATCTATCTTTGGTGCAGTCCCATTCCCATAACTTCAATATTTACTAATCAGGTGACCCAGAGTAGGCGTCACAGTGTCAATATGTGATAGCCATATTCTGAACCACTGATGTTATGGGCGTTCAGTCGAGTCAAGGGAGAATTTAGTTCTGTAATTGTCCTGTGACAACTGATCATTAATCACACTAAGGCTGAATTTATTCCGGGAAGCTGCTACGAAGTGATGCATCAAATATATGGTAGGTGAGCTAAGAGACGTTGAAGAACACCACTAGCGTGCAGTAATCTTTTCCAGAACACATGGGTAACATAAGGATACGTTAAAGTGAGTTGCTTTACAAACATCAGATACAGAGAAACAACCAGTCCCTAGCCAGAAATTCGTCTATCTTCGGAGAGAAATTTTACCACATGGGCTAGTTTTCAATTCCTCTTACACACTATGGTGACGTTTAGATAAAAAATATGTGTAATTCAAGCGCCCCGAGGGCATTCCACTTTTGACTTTGATTCATAAGGTAGAATTTTTAAATCAGAAAATGATGTGCTGTATGCGAAGTAGTCACTCATAGTTAGCTTACCTGGGCTGCTCATTTGACGCTCATTCTGTGGTCTCGTGCTGGAAGGGAAGGAATCTGAGTACCAATGAGATAAACGCTAGTTGGAGTAATTGCATGTTCTTCCATTCAAGTCGACGAATAATCCATGTCCGTAAGACGGTCGGATTGCATAACCAGAAGTAGGTAAACCGAGTTTCATCAGAAAGCCTTGCCGTACTATCGTCGAATCTCTCTCTTCTTCTGAACCACTTAGACCAACAAGTGGCTTCTGAGGGAAAATTTACACAAACTTTCCTCATCTAAGACTTATCGAATAAGACGAATTGAATCTCCTTAATCTCTTCCTCTCATGACCGGTGTGATTGTCACATCAAAATCGCTATGAAAACTTGTGTGATAACTTCGATATCAGTGCACAACGATACGGCTGTCTAATCTCGGTAGTCTCATCTATTCTTTTTAACTGTACCTCGACAACAAATCAGTGAATTAATATAAAGTACGACACAAAATATCTGACGGGTAACCAAACAGTGTGACACCAACACACGCTGTCTAGACAGTGCGCCTATTAAGTACCCCTATCCTTAACATGTCCGTTTCTTGTCAATGTAGCACTGGTAATTTGTGCAGTCTAACAGCATCTTGTGAAAAATTGCCAGTGTTCTTTTTAAACACAGGTTTATTTCTGTAACACGTCGTTCATTCCAGCGAACCACTCTTTTATGGAATGTCAGTTTGATTGATCAACCGACTGATCCTCACTATACACAACAGAACTTTGCACGTAGAATTTCGTACTAACCGATCAAAATTGTGAACCGTTGCGTCCGTTCGAAAATGGAATTAACAACTTCCAGCACTCTGTCTGTTGTGTGTATAGTTTCTGTCATCCAATGTAAATCTAGTGCTACCATAAATTTTCAGCAGAATACTCACGTAAACCAACCAACGTTTTTGTTAGAATTCTCAGGGATCTGGACTAACAAATTTTCCGTGTACCTTCACTTTTCTTCTTCAGCTTACATGAAGTGACTAGAAGAATTTGTTTTCAAGTCTGTATTGCTGTGCCTCCAACACGTTGCACTAAACGATAACACATCTTTTACGTCCCTTCAGTTGCATCTTCCTGAGTACCTGTTGTAGTGGAATGCCATTTTGTAGCGAGAGAACAAGCAGGCTTTTTTGAATAGCAAGACAAAATAATATACACCAAATACAGTCTAAGGTCACATTTTAAAGAGCTTGTGATTAATAGTGACCCGAAAGAGAGCTTGGGGATTCTCACACATGATCGATTTTCAGTGGTTGTTCATAGAATGAATGTGCAACTATCACACTCCTGAAATCGAAAATTGATAGTTTACACTTCGTACTTACGTCTACACCTTATGGAACCCGCCCATCCCGGCTGGCGCTAAACCGTTGTACTGTTGAAGTTTACTAACGAAGAGATGAGTAAAGTTGCCAACCCTGTGGATTGCACATAGTTATGCGCCAACAACCATGGAATTGATTTTGTGCTTTCGCCGAAATGTTGACACAATTAGATGACACAAGATGTCTATAATTTGAACCGTGAGATAGTCGGCCAGTATTCAATAACAATTTCTGAAGGATAAATTATGTGAACAGAGAGATACAAGCGTAAGCATCGATCTTTAAAAACGGAGGCTACTAAAGATCCGAAAACGCCAGATTGTAGAAAAAACACTGTACAATTTTGTTGGGCATACTGTGAATAGGGTATATCTTGTGCAAATAGGCCCGAAACCGTTTGAAAGCCTGTGTGAATTCGGCATACTGACTTTCTGCTCTATTTCCCGCACGCATCACTTGAAACCCTAGTCATTCAACACTGCATTTTGAGCTATCTTTTTGCAGGTATGTCGGTGACTAAATTCACGCAGTACTTTTCAATCTGTCAGCCTTTTGTTGCAAAACATTGGGTCCCTGTAGCGAGCTTTTAGAAAGAGGCTAGAGCTGCTGCGCTGCATGATATTTCTTCCAAACTCGTTTCAGTATGATTTATAAAATGTGTGCCGCATTCCAGCTCAGTCATCTAAAGTAGTCGGACAAAATTGCTTTTCAGGTCTACAGTTAACGGATGAAGATTTGCCGTCGAAACTTTTGTTACGAAGTTACTTATATCACCATGTTTTGATGTTTTATGTACAAGTGGTTAGTACATTTTAACGACTAGTTTAAATATCTAAGCAACCTGAAAAGTCTCTCAGTCAATCCAAAATGAAACATTCATCAAGGGTGATTGGTTTTCAACTAGTGAACACTTAATGCTTCTACACTTTCAAGTTGAACATCACTCACATTTGATCGCAGCGTTC
>QNGE01008744.1:0-15408 GCA_008508345.1 Paragonimus westermani | reverse complement strand
TCCTGACTAGATTGTTTTGGTGAGTTTGCCTCCTAACAATATACACACCTAGTCAAATAAGCTGGATTTAAGTGAAGGCTTTCCAGTGCACACGATTAACTGATTCAACCAGTATTACAATATTCTAACATTTGGGCGTTTAGTTGACTCTCAAGTGGGATCAACACGCAAACAAAACAAACGAATTTCGGTTCAGGTCATTTATTAAATTTACGTTACCTGTGTTTACAACTCTGTAAACACGTGGTGATCAGCCGGTGTACGTCTGTTAACTCCCACCAAAAAGTAAGCCGTCGAATCGATCCTGTTCATTACAACTCACAGTGAACCTCTAAGAGCGTGAATGAGGGTTAGTGCTAAAAAACATGTCGAAACTGATCTCAGACTGACGTTCAGAATAGTAGGGAACCAGATCACACATTCACCTCAAACAATCACATAAGAGTACGTAATCGATTAGAAGGTAAGTCGGTTGACGTGATTCCAGTTGAACTATAGACGCACTAAAGAACGAATTACTATGAACCGTTCCATTAGCACGAAAGTAAACAAGCTTTTGAATGCAACTTAAAGTAGAAACCAAGGGCACAAGCAAATCTGTAGTTCCGAAGACGTTTCAACTTAATTCTGCTATAAGTTTATTTACGTGTTTGTCAACAACGGCAGAAACCAATGAGCATGAACAATTGATACATTTGCACGCACTGCCCAAAAGTGATCAAATGCATGAAAAAGTATTGACATTATGCACGCTAACGGAAATCCCTCCTACAGAAGAAAAAACCAGACTCAAACTAAAATAGTTCGTACGAAATTACCTCTGCATACCTTAAAGATAACAGCGTTTGTTTAGCAGAAAATGGCACAGGCGTCCGTTTCAAAAGTGACATAAAATCGCACTCGTGCAGTGTAATACGCAGTCACAGAAAGGCTGGGGAGTAATTCTGAGCTGCAAGAATCTGCATGGGTGACTGTAAATCAAAACACCACCGTCAAAATTGGCTGTCAAGGCCTGCACTATCGAAACGTCTCTTCTAAACGTTCGGGAACAAATGCCGAAGACTTGAGGGTTAAATTAATGTTGATAGATGGACTACTTTTGGGTTTTCACAAGGCACACATACTGAACACTGTTACAGATTTTGAACGTCGTTGGTCCCTGTGATCACCAGCGAGGTGGCTGACAACTGAGTGCATCTAGCTGAGCTTCACCAACACTACACGCACCTCGAAATCGAACCCGGCACTTGTGACCAAGCGTCAGAACGGTAGTTCAGAACCTTATCAACTAGACAACAAAGTCGCAGTCACTGGAGCTGAAGAAAAGCGAGTGAATCATTTGCTTTTACTTTTTCACTTCCATCTATCATAGGCTAAAGTCAGCCAATGATCTGTGGTTGACCACGAACCAGCAAGTGTCTACTGGAGCTCCAAAAGGAGTTGAGATGGCGCTTTACAAGCAGCTGGTTTACGTGACGGCAGCCATGTGATTTGGGCTAGCATTCCAGTTCTCACCCATAGATCGTGAGTTTGAGATCAAGCTAGGTCGGAAAAGCTGCCCATCAGTTCGCCAGCAGTCGCTAGAACCAACTGCTCGCAGGCTTTCTACCAATATACCTTATCCGTGGTGGACATTCGAAGGCCAATTACGAATGAGTTGTCTACTTTAGTGTACGAGGAAGAGACGTGCGATAGCTGAGGAGAGCGATAGTTGTAGGCTATAAACTTTGTATACGATTAAGTACGGCTGTTTTCAGGGGCATATCAACCAACCGTTATGACCTCTAGCTATTGTGCCTACTATCGTGTGCGAATGATGTCGCACCTAAATAGTGGTTATCATAGGTCAAAGCAAAGTGGCATTCTATATCTTGGGACTGCTCAGGAGACACATCATCCAGGTGTTGAATACAGTGTAAACTTGAGACACATCCCAGATGTTTACAGAAAACACCCAAATGCATTAACAACCGTAAGAGTAGGCTACCCATAGCACTGATGAGTAACAGTTAAATGGGCTGTTTTGCGGCTGGCAAACGAGGGACGACACCGGGACGTTATATGAACGAGAACTCACGGACGGATACTACAGCTGGGAATACCACTCAACGAAACAGCCAGCATAACGGCCAGAGTATGAAAATGAGTGCGTTCGAAATGTAAGTGTATAACCTAGTCACAAAGCCCTCTAGTGGATTACATATCAATGGTGTTGGTTGACTCGTTGTCATGTATGTACAGGTTAAGGGTTGGTTAGGCAAAAAAAGATGATAGATTTACTAAATTCAACTAGTCAAGGTTCGCAGGCTTACCTCAGGCAAATGAGATAATGAAGTAAAATCATTTTGTGGGGGTTCGTGGACATCCATTTATACTGCTTGATATCACTAGTCGAATATTTATACGCCGGTAAAGTCGTCATAGAGGCAAACAGACAAATGTTGCGAGATGCCAACATTCGGTTTAGTTCAGCTGGTAGCGCACATAAAACTGGGTTAAATGTAACGAATACTTAGCGGAAAAGATATCAATTAAACATGTCACACTAGTAAAAACGAGATCGTCTTCATGACGAGGATGCTGATTAGGTCAGCACCTACCACGCGCAGATAATGAGTCAACAATGCATGTTCCCGCGAATGCCAACAACAACCCCTTTTCATTTGTCACAAAATCGGGGTCTAGTGAACTAAACTACCTGACCAAGTTTCGGGCATGTGAACTAATGTGTCACAGCAAGGCCAGTGAAACTGTAGGTGTTGACCTTAATAAGGCTGGTTGCCAAGGTGATGTTGCATCAGGCCCGAATCAATGGTGTGGCTAGCAAACGATGCATTAATTTATACCGCCTGTCGGTCAAAGTTAGACAGTTTTAAGGTGCCACTGCGACTGAACTCAATTTCAAAGAACTGGAGCCGGCATAACGTCATGTTTAAAAAGGCAAACATCAAGAACACAAATGGCGATACACGGTTTCAGATGCGGATGTGTATATTTATGACAGAAACTTACTCTTCTTCCGTGTGAAAATTGACTGCGAATGATGAACTGGTCTAGAGAACAGCCATCACATGCATCGATTGATCGAATCGAAGAAGTCATTGTATCCCAGGCGGCAGCCACCACACTTGGATTTAGACACGCATTGGGATGAAGCAACAAACACGATAAATCAAGAGGTAACCATGCCCCGTTTGAAAAATAGTCGGTCAAAGGTTCAAGCTGAACCAGCAAAGCCATTTCGTTTGCCCTCACCAAATACTGGCATTTGGGGTTTAGCTTGGATATCAAAGACGAATGGTAGATTGGAATGGCAAGAACAGAACGTTTCGGAAGCTCGTCAGCTATATGTTCCAACAATCTTGAGGCCATTCCACTGAAAGCATCTCCAGTATCGACCACCAACTGAATACCGCTAGGACGATTGCAGCGCTCTGCTATGCGCCGGAGACGGTTTTCAACCTCATCGGAAAAGGGTTTATCTGGGGATAACAAATCGATACCCTGCGTCCACAAAACATCAGACGGGTTTATACAAGGTTATCATTATCTAGTATATGAAAGTGATCATGGAAGAACAAAGTAGTGTGATGTTGGTGAAAAATACTGCTGCAGCCATTAAGACACTTCTACTGGCAATAAGTTGTAGCAAAAATATGTGAGATCTGAAGCTACAAGGAGGAATAGGAGCAATATTTTAAATGTCAGTATCAGCAATACCACTCAAGTGTTGCCTGGAAGTTATTTTATTGTGGCTCCAATCCGTATACAATGAACATGACTGAACTGACAATAACAACCCTAGTGTGGATCAAAACAAAGGTGTCGGGAGAGGGCGTTCATGTGAAGGAGGACAATAGTCCTGAATTAAGAAAGCCAGTAATAAAGATAGGAGGAACAAAAAACCAATTCGTATTTAACACTAGAGTCAACAATAAGGATACCATTTCCCATGCATTCGAGGTGTAACATTTAGTGCTAAAACAAAGGCGCTATTGAAAAAGGTAACCGAGACTAAAATTGTGTTCAGCCAGTTTCCGAATGCCCAGCTGACTATGTAACACGTTCACGGCACAGTATTGTCAAGTGGATAAAACTAGCGACAGAAGTTATTCGTAAAACCACCTAGTAAAGAGATGTCATGCGATAACCATGGAAACCACTTACATGGACCGTGTGGCAAATCACAAACGTATCCCTTACAACACTGGTCCATCTCGCCAACACACAAAGGCTGCAGACTAAAACAGGGAAGTTTTACATTCATTGCGTCACACCGTAATAAACATTTTTAAATCGTCATGTGAAAGCAAAAAACTCTCAATCAGAAACAGAACACAAAAGTAATGAACGGTGCGAAAGGTACATTTCGTCAAAACTATACATCCTTTCATTGAACTCTAAACAACTTTTTCCGTCCACAAACGCCTCCGTCTTCGAGAAAACGATTCTGCCCAATCAGAATGAACAGAAATTCTTAGAACAATCCGGAACTAACCTTCGCTGTTCCTTTTGTCTGCTCGGCCTCTGTTCCACCATGCTCACTGGTTGGTTAGTGACCTTAACTACTCTTTCTAGCAACTGCTCTTCAATCCTCTGGTTTGAGGTCTGTGGGTCATTATGCACCATATAAATAACCCGTATTTGTATCCCTATTGCATAGGTCTTTAGTTCGAAGTGGGAGCAATTTGAGCGAACAGTCGCGTTAATCTAAGAATCAGGATTGTCCATTTTCATTACAAGAAGGAAAACTCGATTTTTAGCAACCGCATTACTATTTCACGGACGATCCAGCGTACCCTTCCGGGGATTTACAAAAAGCAGGAGAAGGGCTAATAAGATGAGTGTAAGTGAAATGTGACTAAGTCTCACAACTAGCCACAGTGTTCACAGTTACATCAACTTCCTGGCAGACTTACCTTAAAGTATAGCGTAGGTGCTTATTAGATGTCCCCTGAGGAGAACAGTAGTTTGATGGTTTCGTAAAAAAAAATAACCTCCAAGGCCACTGTGTGTCCAACAAGCAAAGAACAGTGTGGTTGCAAGCCACGCCACGATTCTGTCCACCACTGTCGACGTCCGGATGCAGGTGAAACCCATAAAGCCAAAAACAATGAGTGAATCGACCATTGTGACAGCTAAACATGAGGTTGAGGTTACCTGCGCCAGCAAGGCACTGTGATTTCATGTTTCCTTTTGTTCAGGGCGTATTTACCGAAACAAGCTGTAACTATTTACTAGATGTGCAGGCGAAACCACATCCAGCATGGCACGAAGGTTGGTCTGTTGGCTAACAAACCGGAGTTCAACTGTGTCACTTGTATGCCGTAAACAAAAGCAGGTTTGCTGAGCGGCAACTTCTTTTCCTTACCTGTTTAACCACTTGTTAAGTTCACAACTAACCGTATTTTACTAGATAAAATGAACTCGGCTGGATGACTGAACAAATATGAGCAACATTTTGATCGTATGAATAATTTCCACGACCACTTACAAGCCAAATGGAAGGTAACAACGGCTTACTGTACTTAATTTGCAAACATCTGCTTGGTAATGAATAGATTGCGCATTGTTTACCTAGTTGTTAAAAGTGATAGGATTTTGCAGTACTGCAATAGCTCAGGAAGCGCACATCTGGGAAATACTACTGCTAACATCGAATTTCGATTTTCACGTACTGCAGAGGAAAACAGGATCCCCGCGATCCTCCACGCAATCGCAGAGTATTCAGTAAACGTATACATTAATTGAGCGCTATATATATATATATATGTCTAAAGATGTTTAAGTAAGCGCACACTGACCTTTTGAAAGCACTAGGGAGCGAATAGGAATTCTGAGGACAGCACACACAAACGTATACGACGGATGCTTTTGAGCCGAGAGAATGCAACATAAATATAAAATACGAATATATGGCGCAGGTAGAGCGACATAACTTCAAAAATGGACGTGCAGCGAGATTAAACGAAATGTTATGATATGGCAGGCACGATGTACCTGAGTAAACGAGCTGATAGTCAGTCTTTTGTTTTCTACCGCGTCCCATATGGTGGGAAATTGATCAGGAAGAGTGCAAATAATGTCATGTTCGAGCCACAGTTTTCGAACAGGTGAAGATAAACATGCAGACCACTTCGACTTCAGTTCTGGATCAAAGGTATCCTTATTTTCGCGCACAATACAATCAACATCTCCGTCCCAAAGTAAACCGTTTGAAGGCAACGACCGAGAGGCAATGGTTGGAACAAATCCATGGTCGATTGAACTTGAAAGATCGATTGCCAAAGTTCGCGGTATCCGTGAAGTATTCAAATCTTCAAGAAGTGTATTCAGTTTGAACGGTCGCACTGGACGGTTGCAAGAACTATCGTTGAATTTTTCGTTAGATGACGGATAACCAGCTTGCAAAGCCCAAAAATGTACACCAACCTGATTACTCAGTGGCCCCAACTGAAGGGTAATAATCTCTTGATCATCAGACGCTGGAGAATCAAACATGTTTCACGAAGACAATCAGGTGCATGAGAATATTCAAAGATCTGAAATAAAACGGAAACATCATTTATAACAACTGGCGAAAACGCTTACAACCCTTACTTCAGCCCTAACAGACAATGCGGTTGTGAGTATTCATGGTCTATGATGACGATGATGAACAGACAATGCTGTTGTCTGTTGTGGTGTCTTTTATGAAAGCCAGGGTCTAACTTTGTCCTCTCCAATGTGTTCAGTTTGGCAAAACCACTAGGCTGCTTTCATACGACTTATACTTCTTGTAAACTAGCGGTCTCCAAAGTGTGCACACTAGTGTACAGGTTAAACAGGTTTGATCTACGTATCAGAGGCCATTGCAACTGATGTAAACTGCCTTTTGGAGATAGGCACTTAATACTCCAGCTTTGATCAACGTCCCCACTTATTTTTGATGTAAGGTTTTATCAGCGCCACTAGGAAGGGCTGAGTCCTAGAAAGGCTGAAGTATCACTGCAGTATTGGAACTCAGGTGTTAGTCAGCCTAGCACACTTACACTCCAAAAGCCATACAGACTAGGAAAGCTACGAGAGAGCAAACGTATCGTTTGCAAAATCTGCGTAGTTCTAGCAGATCATAGTTCAGAGACCATCAAAACTCAATCCTATCAACGTCTTCATCAATATATTCGGGCAGCACTTTCAACTGGTATTGCCATTATTGTCAGAGATCTAAACACCCGAATCAACCACTTGTTATCAAATACGTTTCACTGGAGAGGCCAAGTCGGATATGACAGTTTTCGTTTTAACCGGAACAAACCCCTGAATTTGTGAAGAAGCCTACGACCGTTCATCGCTTGTACGAACTTTTACCAACCAAAAAATCGGTTGGTCGCCCAACACTCGTTTTTCGTCACAGGCGTGGGTTCAAATCGGCTACACTGCAGGTAACTATAGATGATGAGGTTGCGTGCAACATTTCCCGTCATACAGTGGACATGTATGGACTCCGGTCAAGCGTTGAACTGTGTCGTGCGTTCTATGCATTTCGACAGTGCCCGACGAAGCCAAGTCCAGCTGTGCTGCCGAACCATCATACCGAATAAGCAAACGAAAAGGATAGCTTCCACTCTACCGAATTCATACATCAAGACTGGGTAGCCTCGGGAATCTCTTCAATCCGCTAGTTCCAACTGTCGTGTGTGCAATGAACCACTCGGTATCCGTGCATTACCCAAATCCTCTGAAGCATGTCAGTTAATAATGGTCGATAGTGAGAACCTTGAAGCATAACACTCCTCGAAGCGTTAAGTTACAGTTTGCAAATAGACCACAAAACCTAGAGGTTAGAAAATACAGCCAAAATGGATGTTGCCCTGTTGTAAAACTGATCGACATCAGTGTAATAGCTTGCAAAATGGTATGCAACCTACAAATCCTTGAAGCGTTGGATGAAACACTCCCAAGCACAATCCACCTGATCCTCTTAATTGGTCATTCTGAACTATGAGCTTGACCGTGCTGTCTGTGACCGCAATTCCCTAGAGAAGTGGGGATTTAAAAGGTTATTCAAATTCGCAAGCGTGTTAGAACTGATCCAACAAAACAAAACCCTGTCAGTGATCACTATCGACAATCGACCGACATGAAGAGCCAGAACTCAGCGCGTTGACCCCGTGAATTATTAGCGACCCTGGAGAATAGAGTGTACAGAGAAATACGTCAAGCTAGCGAGTTGTGTTTTTAGCCCAGGGTCGGATGTTACAAAATGGGTAGGTTCAAAACAAAAATAATAGGAAATGTACACATGAATGCGACTATCAAAATATTATTTATTACAGTCGCTACAAGCGCCACAAGATAATCGACTCGGATGATGTTCCGTCTTCCCTTCTTAAGGTCAGTAGAGACGCTCCCATTGTAGAATTATTCATTCTATCCTCTAAAATTTGGATTACTGAGGGTGATTTTTTGATTTGTCTGAAAAGGATGGCCATTCCGAATTCTAACAGGACCCGTGTAACATGTGGATTAGTCTGGCGTCGGTTGTATCCAAAGTGTCGGTGCTTATCCCTTGCTGTTTAACCCGAAAATGTGAAGAGGAACATTGCCGAGACGCAATGATCAAATATTCCCTTTCCGCCAACTGCTCAAACATTATCATGTATAACAACTAGTAAGGACCGTCACCCTCCTGAACATTAGGAGAGCCTTCGATTCTATTGACTGAGCTGTTCACTGGGACTGCCTAATGAGAGATGAGATGCTTGGAAGCATGTGTATTTTAGGGAAAACGCAATCAGACCTCAAGTAAAGTTAGAGCAAAATGCAGACTATAGCCACCATTCATGTCAAGCAGTGCCCGACAGTGGTGGCACGAAACTCAGACTAAGCTGACCACATCAAATTACCTGCTGACAACACACAGGCAGTTCAAATCACCCCAGATCACTTAGTGATGCAGGCATCCTCATATAGCACGGGCGCTGCATCGTCTAAACGCAAAGTACTCATTCGATACTGGTAGGGTCCTACATTTGAGCTACCTCTGGGTAGTGACAATCTGGACTTCGGCTAAATTTGTACACCTTGAGAGTTGTATCACAGCTAGTTACGGAAGTTTTGAAAAAATCCCTCTAAACATCATTAAAGCCCAGTTGGCAGTTGTTAATCAGAAGCATCTCCGGTAATCGAATGGCATCAGTCTCTCCTACAGGGATATGGTACAAAGCTGGATACTGGTCTGCGACTGAGAAGCACAATCGCTCCTCGTCAATGCTGTTCTCAAAAAATATGCAAATGGATCGCATCACCGGCAGCTGTAGGCGATGCCACTCCATTAAAGACTGATGTAGATCTGAGTAACCCTCTTGATTCAGACTATATCGACGTTCATGTGCAGTTCGTTTCATCGTTTACTCAAATATCATCTACTCGGAAGAATAGTGTTCGGGTGGAAGGTGAACGAGAATGGTACAAGAAATACCTATCAATAAGCAATGACAGTCACAAAATTAGAATGATCCATACAAACACCGGGCAGAAACTTCAACTGAAATGCAAGCCCGTTGTGAAGACCTCTGTTCTAAAGAGCACAGCAAACACAGCAGGAGTAGAGTTCAGCTGATTCAACAACGTTCACCAAAAAATGTCCACTACCTGACCGCCGCGGTGTATAACAGAAATCCACGGATAGTCAGCTTCTTCGGATGAGCCAACGAGATGAAAAAGGCATTTTTGCCAGAGAGGAGTCCAGTGCTGTTTCCTCGGATTCGTGGCTGCGGCAAACTTCAACAGTGTAAGATTGTGATGGTTGGGAACAGCGGTGGTGCTTTTGTTTGTAGCTCGGAAAGCGACCAACCAGAATCCAGGCTAGTAGGTCAACTGACTATCCTATATAAGAGCAGGCATCGATCAATCTTCACATTTAAAATATACGCTGAAACACTTACGCACTGATGATGTCACCTCGCCTGGTGATGAAACGTTTGCAACCTAAATGCCAAGCTCGGCGAACATATCAATACCAAAAGTGTAAGATTGTGTGTAAAAAGATGGTCCATCAACTTATAGCTCGCCAGGGCTACTTTACTGATGGGTACAGCACCTCGAGGAACAATTCAGTTGGACTCCGCCAGCCCTTCCAGATATGAACAATGGAGGCGGTGTGGCTCATTACGACATTCTTCAAAATCGCCCGCCGAAAATTAGTGCACATGAACTTCCAATTGATGAAACTTTATAAGACACCAGAACCGGAAGTTTTTTTTCTAGCTCCTTTCAAATATGAGACTGCTATCTACATTCATCACAGTCCCCCATTACATACGGAAAAACTGGAGAGGTACTTCGATTTCGGAGCTCATCAATAGTGTTTGACATATCCAAAAATTAGACCAGGACATCGTGTTTCATTAGGGAGCTGTTTAACGCAAAAAGGGCCATATAAAGTGGCAAGTGAGCCACAATAGGAGTAGAAAAGTAGGACTGCGGAAGGTGAAGGAAAATGATGTAGGTAGTGGAAAAGTTTTATCAATGCCCACGAAAATTCACAACAGCGCCAGTGATGCTCATTCTTCGCCATGTAAGATAACCAGTTTCCACAGTCCGTGGCCACGAAACCACTTGGAAGCCTTGCGGTTTCTTTCAAACACCAGCAGCCAAATTGAACGATATACACCGCGGTATACGCTCCGTTGGCATACGGAGCACACGACAACCAGCGAAGACTTCTACTACCTCGGTTGTCGGTCGCGAACTTGTACATTTCTCAAATTCGCGCCGACTAACTATCGCGTCGCTCATGAAATCAGTCTGTTAGATATAGGCTAACTGGCGGAGACAACGCTGGTTAAACACTGAGAGTTTATGTGTACCTTTCACAAAAACGCGCCATTGCTCTGATCAACAGAGCACAACCGAAGACATACACGCGTTGTGAATTGGACACCTTTGCGACACCACAAGTGATGTAATTTAGCGATTGCACTATGTCCTTTCACTATCCTCGTAGACACTTCGTCAGCAATATTAAAGGTGGGTAAGACGAATGAAAGTTTATGGCGGCCTGCTGGCAATAACGAAGGCTATCCTGAAATCGATTATTGATTAACGTGAAATAATAAATCTATATCAGGCAAACCTTAAGGTTTAACCAATTGTGATGTTCTAGACCGTGTAAACGCATACACCTGTATGCATATTAGAAAGCGCAGCCAAAACGAGCAAGAACGCACGGACTGAATTTGAATTGTGTAACAGAGCATGCTGCTGTGTTGTTGGCGCCATTAGGGGTTCCGTTCCTCTAAGTCGTGTGCATGGCTTACTGGACCTCCGGCTCACGCTCGTTTGCGTTGTTTCTCTTCACGGAACTGTTATTGGAAACTACACTTCGGAAGAACGCTATCCCCGGTGCTCCCACGTTGCCTAAAGTTGGTCCACAATTGTAACGGGCAGTCAGAGTGGAGACGGTCGACTAGTATGTTGCACTATGTATAACTGCAAAAATAAGGACAGCAAGATGAGAACGCCACTGACGCCAGTTTTGTGCTATATCTAGTATGTCACATACGGGACGGACGTTGTGAACTTCAGCCGGAAAACACCACTGTAAACGAAACTTTTGAGCCACATCTGTTATTGATCGCCACTCAGACTGCCATGATACCATCTCCACTGTGAAGCAAATCGTTCCTTTGAAAAACTTGAATAAAGTAATGCGAATTCGCAAACCATGTAATGTTCCCTAGAGTCCTAGGAAGCACGACTGCCTACTGGGTGTTAGGTAACATTTCAAACATTCCGACCGTAAATCAACATGTAACTACTGTTAAACGGAGCGAAAATCACGGCCTGGTAATCAGCATCCCCACAGTTTTAATTTTCATTTTCGTGTCCGTTTGTGTAGTTCCTTAAGTCATTACCTCCGCTCTATGGAACACTATCACAACGTTTAAACTTAGTTACAAGTCCACGTGCGTGAGACATTCAGCGTAGTTAGTGATGGGGGGTGACTTGAAAGGAGTAGCTGAAGCAACGATACGAGTGCAAGGAGACCCACATACTTAAAGTTTAGATAGGTCTAATGAGAGCGAAACTGGAGTGTAGTGCTTCTTCTCGAAAGAGGCTGGCTGGAAACTCTATCTGAATGCGAAGGCTGCGATCAAATGTGAGTGGTGTTCAACCTAAAATATCTATTAATCTGTTACGACCCCCTGAGAGAGGAAGGCAAGAACGAACAAAAAAACCGCGAGCAGTATCTCGATCAGGAACGAAATGCTACGATATCGCAAACGACACGAATAATCAGAACGCAAGTACTCGGACCCAACTTTCGTAACTTAGACTCCCCAACAAGAAAGGAAAAAGACGGCCTTCAAACGAGCTTTACTTGGTGCTCAGCCAGAAGGCAAAACAGTGGCTCACAACGACTGTATTTATAGGTTTTCGGTGGCCTTAGTCCTAGGACACTCAACGGATCAATCAAAAGCAAGCGCGCGAACCCGAATTTTCTAGAATGATGACGGACATCCTAGTTCTCAAAATAAAAGCATCTATTTCCCCCGAAAAATATAGCGTATTCTTGGGGAAAAAAGTGGTTTTCCCAACATAACCACCGAGTTTGTCAGTATTCCCACTTGCCATGTGTTACGAATATAGTTTTTATATAGGTTCAGTAATCACGCATCCCCCACCGTTTCAGCGGATACCTAGTATCCTCAGAGGAATATACCGAACAACTTTCATTTGTATTCATGAGTTATCGCTCCAAATAAGTCGGTTAACTGACAAATAATCAGGAAAGGACCGATCTCCCCGGCCATTGTTCATTGATAGAAGGCAAAAGTCGCCGACCGTGAGCCTCTTTTTTGAGCGTCTTGATACCGATATCAGCATGGTGTTAACTATCGTCCTTTTCCCAACGCGCCATGTATGCATCCAGGAGCCGCTTAAAGGCCATAATATTGGGTGCTAGCATCATCTGCGCTGGTAGTGCATTCCAGCTATTGACGACCCGTCGAGAGAGACGAAGTACAGAGTGAAGTCGTTCTGGTCGCTGCTTGAGAATCGTGGGAGGATGGACCCGGAATCGTTGCTCATTTCGGAGAGGGAAATCGGCTCTGAGTTCCTCGCCCATGTCAACTCGCAAAATGCGGCGTATCACAATGATGTCACGGCGGAGTCGCCGATTACAAGAGAAGTCTCTCATCCCAACAACCATGCACGCGGCTTCCCTCTATACTCCTCCAGGTTGATATACCACACTTTGTGTACAGGGGAACATTGCGGCGTAGCCGTACCTCGATCTCGGACGAACATGAGATGAAAAGAATAAACAAAAGGCCTCCCTGGACACCTTAGCAACGGACTGACGAACAGCCCAAACACTTTCCTAGCTTTAACACAGGTCTTCGTGAGGTGAGCCTGTGTGTTGAAGGTGACTGATACCAGCACTCCAAGGTCTCGTTCGGTGTTACGCTGTGTTAACAAGTGATCTCTAACATGGTACGCCCGGACATTCTCCAGGTGCATAAAGGAGCATTTGTGTGGGTTTGGAGGTAAGTTCCATTGAACTATCCACTTTGATATCGTACTCACGTCCTGTTGCAATATTTCACTACCCTCATCTGAAGAGACTCTCCCTCACACTTGCATGTCATCAGCGAAGAAGAGGGTAGATGACTGCAAGTGGCCCAACAGATCATTGATGAGAACCAAACACAACAAGGGCCAAGCAATGACCCTTGTGGCACATCGCGTGTGGTAGGCAGCCAATCAGATAAGTGTTGGGTGACCCTGACAGCCAATGCTCTACCATGCTATCTAGTTTTTTTTTATAAACGAGATGAAAGCTTAAGCTATCAGCTTCGTGGGCAAGTGGTTATATGACACTCTGTCAAAAACCTTGCTGAAACCGAAGAACACCACAACTGGAGTCTTACTATCAGCTCTTGCTTTCACCCATCGTTTTCTGGCAAGCAGGATCGCTCTCTCCTGGATCCGTGATGCGTCTTACTGAGAATCGACAGGCGGTTTAAATGCACTTGAAGGTGACGGGCTATCAACCGCTCCATCACTTTGCCAAGCACGCAAGTTAAGCATACTGGTCGGTGGTTGCCAGCCTCGGACAGTCCTCCTTTGTGCATAGGCGCAGTCACTGCTTGATTCCACTCCTCTGGCAGTTTGCCTTCGTTCAGAGACCGCTGATAAAAGTCTGCCATGGGCCCGAATATTTCCACCGCCAGTTCACAAAGGGTGGGTTTTCCGGACCGGGAGATTTATTGGCACCCATTAACCTCAGCTCGCGTTCCACTTCATCGACGCTAAGTAGCATTTTGACAAGGCATGGTCCACTACCATCGGGGGTTTGAAGACTGTGCGTTATCCTGGAGATAGACCGAAGATTAACGTCCAGCGAATAACTGAGCCTTATCTAAATCCTCGACAACCTCGTTTCTATGCTGACCCATCAGTACCGGGATTTGCGCCCTGATTCTGGTCCATCGACGGATGCACATCCAGAGCCTCTTAGAGGCTGTTGCCGATTCGGTGGTCAGTCTTCCTTCGTACCGGTGGCGGTTTCTTAGCTTCCTAATATCATTCATTTCGTTTTCTTTCGGTACGCACCGTAAGAGCCATGACCAGCCCGGTAGCTCATCCACTGCCGATGTCTGCGCCTGAGGACGGTACGCACACCGAACCACGGTGGCCCTTTAGAATAGGGACGACTACGAGAAATCAGAGCAAACCGTTCCACGAAAGGCAGCAGGTTGTCTCCAATTTTGTGTCAGTGCGTGTCAACCGTGACCGTTCTGCCGCCACAGTCGTAGGTGCGTGCGGCCTCCGTCATCACTTCGAAGGGAATTCTCCGTCGAACCTGGATGGGTAGTGCCCGCAATGCGCCTCTTGTCTACAAATTTCCAATGGTGCATGGTCACTCCATCTATTAGAGGCGAAATATCAACGTGATTGATGTCGGACTCCACTGCTGAAAAGGCTAAAACCAACTTGGAGCGGCAGTTGACCCGCAACCGCGTGGGTGCCCCCACGCGCTGGTACAAGCACAGTTTGTCAACGATCAAACGAAGCAGTACCTCAGAAAAACGGTCTGTATTACTAGTGCACGCTTGTGTTCTCCAACTGATTTAGGAGCACTGAATTATCTTCCAATATCAAGCAGTGGTTAGTTGTTCGAAAAATCCTCAGATCGCCTAGCAGTTGAACTGGAAACGATCCACGAGAGCGACATATAACATTTAGAATAATAGAGCTGTTCCGCGTTAACTTTACACTGTACCACAGTTCCTCATAAGTGCTGTCAGATTCGGCTCTGGGTAGCACGAGAGTAGCAGGAATGTTATCGCGGATAAGAAACATACCTAAATCTGCTTACCTACCGCTACCACTACAGCGATCCGTGCGGTAGAGGGT
>QNGE01008743.1:0-15411 GCA_008508345.1 Paragonimus westermani | reverse complement strand
AACAAGCTTGTCCAAGCCAATGGCTCCGTCGGTAGCAATGTGCAAGACCTGAGGCAGCTCACCGATACGTGCTACTTGATCCCAAGAGCCTTCTGGTGACTGTGACCACTCAGGTCCGGTGTTCTTGGCACCGACGTTCTTCCGTTCGGCGGTATATCTAACAGCGTCTCTGCTATGTTGAGTATACACTCTACTAGTTTAAATCTACCTAAGTGGAGCATTCCGTGTAAGACAGACGCTGCACGTAGGGGATCTTCAGGAGTATCCACTGATACCAAGCAGTCGGCAACATGAAAATTCTCTTATACCATTCATCTAGCCATCCTGCTAAATCGATGCCCGTTATCGATTGCAGTCTTTCTGAACGCGTACGACGCGCAAAATGGAGAGGTGCCCTGGAAGGACGAACCGTAACCTCACAGTTGTCCGGGGAGCCAGACTCTGATTCATCGCTCCGCTAAAGAAAGCTCAATGCCACATGTCCCTTTTAGGAACCCTGTCCTGCAAAGCACTCATTTTATGTCTGGGGACGAGGCTATTACGCCATTTGGAAACCGTAGCAATAAAAACATTAGGTTGTTCGTCGGTACTGTCCTTTGCAGTAAGAAATTGTTTTAAGATGTGTCCTCGTATTTTGACGCGCAATCGAATGCTATCCCCATGTTCCAAGGCTTATTTGGACTCAACACCGGGTGATGGGGTACGTACCACCGACTAAGGGTCTTATCCTTACTGGCGTCAAATCCCGATATATAACCTTTGGCCACATGTGTCTTAACAGCCTCGTTATATTTACGTGCTGATCCGCTGTAGTAGGAAGGCTCATACCATCGGTCCGCTACGACAAGCAATATCACACCGACCAACATGGAGTGTTGGTTGAAAATCCTCACAGAAGCACACGATATCAGTTCCGCCGACGGAACCGTGGGCTGTTCCGGCCGTGAGTTGAACACAGGGGTTAACAAAAACCGAAATTCGCACCATTTTCAAGCCCGAACAACCGCGGATTTCTGAGGCTGGTGCAATCATTCGGCTGACGCTAGCATGTATGTTGAGAAAAAATTGATCCTAAGCTTGACACTGATCTGAACCTAGTGACATATGTTTACCCACCGACTGATTATTCCTCCAACCCATCCCCTAATTGTTTGATATAAACGGTTGGTACCAGCTACCACCTGCAGAGCGGTGGACAGCTGTTTCCAAAAACCTAAAATTCATCAGCACTAGTCGCGCTAGAGAATTCAGCTTGTGAGTGAAAGGAAGCGCATCGGCAGGGAAGAGCTAATTCATACACCTCATATACCTGATGAGCGTAGCCTCTTGGTTTAATTGATAAGGAGTCAGATTCCGTTCTGCCACTTTTTCACTGGTTGCGGGTTCTATTCGCAAACGTGCGTTATGCTGGAGCGACCAAGTCAAGTCAAAACAGGTTTGCACAACTTCATTAGTAGTGACTAAGACGAACCGCACCATATACCGACTACGAGAGAGTGGGGGGAATTAATAAATTGATGCGCGTAGATGAAAAACTCAAGAAAAACGTGACCCTAGAGGGAGGAAAGAGAGAAAAACTAACTGGTTAGGATATTAGGTGCCGATATTTCCTGGACACAAAGCTTGTAAAAAGCAAAATATCCACACAAAAGTTAGTAAGAATGAAGTGGTAAGAAGTATTTTTCGGGCGATTATCTATAGAAAACCCCACAACAGACCGCTGCGGAACAGCGTGACAATGCCTGCTGACGACGATTACGAGAAAAGCTTGACGCGAAACGCACGGTGATTCAGCGTGATATCTAAAGTACCAGCTGGAATGCCGAAGTGAATCAGCAGCAGGATGTGCCGCAATGTCAAGAGACTGCAAAAAATCTTGCTGTGAAACACCGGCTCCGGTGTCAGATATAGTAGAGCTTGACGAGTTTAGAAGCTTTGGTACTCCGGACCTTTCCCTACCTGTTAAGAATACAAATCGGAACACTGGCGGGGTTCTCTGTAGTACTTTGTCAGTAGAGAAGACGGTCCTCGTGAATTAGCATAGTACATCGATTTATTGATGCAATGGAGTATTCGATCGCTTCCGGATTAAGTTAGCAGGCAGCACATTCGAGCACGTCGCTTGTTTAAAATAAACATGAGTTTGATAGTGCAGCCGATCTTGAAACTTATTCCGCTCGGTGGTTGTGAATGGTGAAACCATCTCAACGGTTTTGGAAAGAGCCGCAGTTGTATTCTCATAGAGATCTTCCGCAGAGCGAGCGAACGTAAAATTGTCCTAAAACCCCAATGCTATATGGCCATGTAGGTTCTGTTCATCCGTTTTGCGAAGGGTTCTGCAATCGCCAAACACTGAGCAACTGAGGTACGTGCTGGGAGAAAAATCAAGTGGGACGACCTCATGTTTACTCTGTCCAAGTGATGCAGCCATTTCCGGGTCGTCAACCATCAACTCCACATGTGAAAACACAAAGTCAAGTCGCCACATGTTATGGGTAGTGTGTCACCGAATAAAGCCGAAGATGCGCTATATGTAACCAAACCCCACGAGTACGTGGAAAAATAGCTCAGACGCATCATTCTCAGAGCCTTGTCCGCTGAGGTTCTTTTATGAAATGGCTGAGAATATTTTGCTTCTGATTTTTGCAACACCACGGGATCAACGGATCCACATGAAAAACAAGCTGTACATTTCCTTAGAGATGACCTCACCACCATGGCCAAATTGGTGCGATGGAATCACTACTATTTACGAAGCCTAAATGTGAGGTCCAACATGTTCGGCACACCAACAGTACTTCTCCCCGCTGTTGAGTCCAAGAAAGGCCTGGGTACCTTCATCATAAGGGATCTAAACGCCGGGAACAACTGTGTGTCAATGCTCAATAAAGCCATCGCCAGATTATGCCTATCAATGTGAACTACCGAGTCATACACCTTTCTATCTTCGCAACTATTTGTGGGCAGCAAGTTCGTCTTCTGCTCGAGGTGAACAACTTGGCGTACGCTCTCCACCTCATTGAAGATTTCTTTCGGCTTGAGTCCATCCGACGCTTTTTTGATTAAAGCACACCGTTATTCCCTGTAATCGAACTTGTGTCGCGGAAGTGCTTTCATTGTAAGTCCCATGGCCTGATACGTCTAATCATCTTGCATGAACGCCCGATTTTACGCAGTTTGGGAGATTGCAACTGTCAACCATGATGCGTTCGCATTGTATTTCACACTGGATATCGTGATGATGACGATATATTTTTCAACGCTCACTTTCTCGCCATAATTGGCAAAGATGCGGAAATCTTGGTGCACCACATGTCATTTCTTGATTTACCAACTTCCCTTTCCTACGAACTCTTGAAGAAACGGCCACTTCTACGTGTCAAAGCTGTAAATTTTGAAACAGCTGAACGATCAAAATTCCATATGCTCCTGAGAAAAGGAAGTCAGGGTATCAGACACTTCATTCTCGAAATCCAGACTCAGGCAGCTTGGTGTGATTTCGAGAACAAATTACAAACTCATCTTCGTTTCGGTCTGACTGCTCGAATAAATATGCGTGATGAGCAACAGAAGCTCTTGCCGCTTCCGAATTACACTCTCCAGTCGGCTGGACCACTCTGCAAATAGTATCAGGATGTCAAGGCTACTGTAAAGGAGGAACCGATGGTTTTACACAACAGTGTTAGGCGATCAGAGGACCAGCAAAGTGGCGGTTGAAAAAAGCAAATAATCAGGATGTAACCGATATTATTCAACACGTACTTAATTCAAATGCTTCCTGACGGCGGGACAGCTGCAATTCGTGTGGTAACAAATAATCTCGAATGACTTTTCGATTCCGTTACGAAAGTGCCACAAGTATGGTAGAATCAGACGCATTCAATCCGTTTGCCACAGTTTAGTTTTCTTTTACACAGTCCAATTATGAAAATGACAACCTGAGTTCCGACCTTCATTCTATTGCTCTGACTGTTAGTTCTGTTGATTCTACGAGGCACACTGGACAAACCTGCCTGGTTAATGATTCTCTTGAACATCCATTTATTGTGGACACTGGTAGCGTTGAATCATTCATCCCTGTTGATTTTGTTAAGTGCCTGGAGACGGCAAATATAGAACCTTCTAGAGTTTCAGCAAAAGGTATCACCGGACACGCTTGACCAATTCTTGGTTCTTGTCAGATCACCCTTCCTGGTTCTCGGTGTAGTGTTGACAATTGCCACTTGTTGGTTACGGAAACCTTGAGCACGTCTGTTTCATTGTTTTCGGAGGCACGTAAATCAACAACGAGCACTTTCCTCTCCCAATGTTCGTGAGCTTCTGGTGGTATGCTTATTAAACCAGTTTAGCTCAATCTCAGAGGCAATCCGATCTTTATTTAGCAACGAATCATTCCTCTTGGGTCACGTGAAACCGTTAAAAAAGCGATCGATCAGCCTGTGGGAGAAGCGATACTAACGCTCATGCAATCTCTGACTTGGGCTACACCCGTTGTAACTCCGCTTAAACGCAACGATACTCCATCTCGAATTTGCAGTGATTACCGACTTACACCCAAAAGATTTATTCTGCACAGAATTTGTGCAACTGTTGAGCCTGAGGACCTTCCACGTGAGTTTTATGGCTTAAAGTGTATATTAAACCTTGATTCAAAGGATGCTTTTCTAAAAATTCCATCTGCAGGGGCTCCCAGTGCTTCGCCAACCATTGACACTTCTTTTGGATTGTATACGTATAATTTTCCGCTCCTCGATTTAAATGTATCACTTACTGTATTTTAGGATTTTATGAAAACAATTACTATCAATCTACAGGTTGTTTCTATCTATCAGGGTGATATTTTGTGTGCATGCGCCAACCATACCTATTCATGATGAAGGTTTACATGTCCTACTCGAACGGTTTTGCTCTTCAGACGTTGCTATTAACTCTCCCAAATGCATTTTTGGTACGTCCAAGTTCTCGTGTTTAGTGTTCTTACTGATGGAATTGGTTATCGTCCTGATCCTCATCGTTCTCCATCCCTATCTGTTGATCATTTGTGTACCACTTATTACCTGCCTATCTGATAAGTATTTCTGCTTCTTCAGACTCGCCCTTGCTGCCGCAATTTTCGTGATTCCGAATTGTGGGATTTCACCTCAAACAATCCAATATTCCTACCATGACTTGTCATGATTCTGGTGTCTTTTGACATGCTCTTATGGCAGATACACATTCCATCCTTGATTGTCTGATATTTTCCACTTCATGATTGTCGATTTTCTTGTCTTTAAATCACGGATTACACCTCCATTCATCTTAGAGCTGTCAGATCACGGGCCAGAAATGTTATCTCATTGTAGTTATATTTTGGTGCCGGACGACTGCACCATCGTTAGAGGTTTTGTCTTCAGGCCCGTCTATATTGCATTTTGGAAACGCAAAATACCGACCCCGTGCTAGAAGTGCATCTGATAATTAGCCTTTCCATTTTGTCTACTCTCAGCCCAATGTCCGAACTGCCTGTTAGATCTCCCGTCCAAAGGCAACTCCGTTTGACCTTTCTGCATTCTGTGAAATACAATTTAGATCGCGTGGTGTGCTTTCAAGGAAGTTTTATAGAAGTCAACCACCACACGGTGGCTGCAGATCACGCGGCAGTAACACTCAGTGAGGATTGAGTGCGAACGCAGTAAACGTAAGCCATGTGCATAATAGACGTCGTCGTATGCTGGACGGCGAATCGGCTAGATCTACAGCTATATCCCCGTAGGTGGACATATTGTAAGCAGAATAATGTTTGCAGAATGTGAGGTAATGGTATTGGAATTATCCAGACAGTGCGTACTGAAGTGCGGCACGAGCTGCGTATGCCGTGTTCCCGCTGTTTTGGTCATGAAGGGTAGCTCCATGGCAGTTATCGGCGGGAGAGTCAATCATGCAAGCGGCATTGGTCCGTTTGGAAAGACTCCCTACTTACGTACTCAGAAGATAAGTCGCAGGATATCTGTTAAGTATTTACGTCACGTAAGCCTTGTTGGGCAAGTAAAGCTCAAGCGGGCTGTGAGATAGGTATCAGCAGTGACGCACTTAATGGAGCCAAATTGGTGGAATTTGCGGAAAAATCGAAACTCATTTCAACGTGTCGATCGAAGAATCCTTTCTCATTAGAGAGAGTACCGTCATGGGCTCCATCTCCCAAAAGCGTGGACACATATTAAGATTGAACGGTAGAGGCGCTCAGCCTACCACCGTAACGGACGAATGAAGGGCATACAGATTATTAGATGAAATAGCCCACTAGAGACCCTGGATCGTTGGTCACTGTTGTATAGTAAATGAGGACACAAGGCTGGGGTAACTTGCACAAACTAATATGAGTGCAGTCTGTCCAGCAGACCTTCACAAAGGACATTGAGTCAGAGAGTGAGCTGGAGTCAAACCAATCATTGTCGGAATGTATCACGTGAGCGTCAGCGGCAAATTATATAAGAGGTGGATGTTCTGGCCTTATAATTGATGTACATATACAACAGCCACTCTACAAACTCCGTTGATCCGGCAAACGACGTCAACCGTTCAAAAAATACCGAAAGTATGTCGTCATTTGGTAATGAGCACTTCTGGGCAACAGCCAGACCAAACAAGCGCCATGCCGACTCACATCTTCGTGAGATCGTTCGACGATACAGAAACCCAGAAAACTTGGTTGGCAAGCCCTTGTTTGCTTCGTCTCACACAGATGTACCATGAACAGTATAATGCGCTTGGCTTAACCGATATACGCACTAGTGATTCTCAGTGATCTGGCGAGTAAAATCGGTAGCTTATTAGTGGAATGTCGGATCGCGAAGTCGATGGGTTTGTGCTTCGTCCAGCTGACCTAGGCCATCAACTGCTTCTGAATGTGTACTATGCCATAACACTCGTTGCTGCTCCATTCAGTTGATATAAACCGTCAGCAGTGTTTATGTACGCAGTATGCGGCAACGCTAGTAGCAGCTGCGTCCAGCTCCCCGAAACAATGAGCAACAGTGGAAAGTAACACATCGTAAAAGGGATGGTAACCTTGCATTCTACGAGTTCAATATACATTATTGCTGGATCTTTCTCTCTGTAACCCGCTCAATTGCTGGTTCCACAGCCGGGAAGAAATGACGCAACAACACAGCTTACCGAAAAGTACTGAACATCAGGCAACAGCGGCTATGCGTATATGCGGCGAAACAGTTGATTTATGAGGTCGGCAACGTGCCTAACAGACGGATAAGGTAAGCATATATGACAGCTAGACAAAAAGTACATCGGATTGGGTGGGCATCTGTTTTTGGGCCTTTGAAAAGAATCTTACTACAATTCGGGTAGAATACAGGCGTTTGTCTGTTTGGCCACAAACTGATTGGTAAAATGGAATAATACGTATCAATCTACTAGGAACCAGATCGACTGACCGACGTGGTATGATTCTAATAGGCTGCCTCGTTGAAAGATTTTCCTTCTGACAATTATGCTTATCCTCTACAGTACTGTTGAGGGACGTCAGGAGTAAGTTAATCTTTAGTGCAGGTGCAGATGACCGATACTATCAACGTATAGCGGTGACTTCGTGAGAAATTCAACTTTAGGTGGAAGAACTATGTGGAGTTTTAAAGAACGCGAAAAAATACGTGGACTTACCCTCAGAAGATTGTCTGTGATAAAGTGGAAAGTACGAGCTATTTTCACGCCATCCTGTGTAGACCGTAGACAGAAGAAAACGTCTGGTAACTTCGGTTGTAATCATTTTCAGGAATGAAACTTATAGTGACATATTCAGTTGAATGATAAAAATGAATAAATTATTACTCCAAAGAAGAGCTGTTACGTCAGCGGTTGAGTGCAAGAAGCATACGCACGAATAAAAACGAAGTGTCGATAAGAGTTGGGCGACTCTCTGGAAAATCAGAACTTGCTGAGTTAACCAAGTCACGACACGGAAGAATAACAGCTCCTAAGTGTAGGTTTGGGCAAAGCTGGATGAAAAATTTTACGCGCAACGGTAGATGGTGAACGGTGGACGTTGGCAGATTAGCAGGTACACGTTGCTACGAATTTTACAGACAGTTAACTCATTGTGACGGTTTCAAGAATTGGGAAATGAAGTGACTAACGTAGCTTGAGCCCAGAGATAGTTTCAACTAGGGAATAATAACATCCGAATTTAGCGACCCACGTATTCATCTCCCGGGGGTAACTGCATAGCTTATTGTCAACAGTGAAATGAAACAACGGCGGTGGGAAATAGGTCAAGTGGCATTCACCGAACCCGCCACAGTTGAAGTGAGAGTCGGGTTTGTTTTAGTTTCTGCGCTGTTTATTCTGGGGCCCCCGGACAGCGGCAACTCTGGTGGTTTATTCTCAAGAGTATCTTCAACTGAAGTAATTGAATCTGAAGTAGACTCAGGAACATCGGAGTTATTAATAGGCACTGCAGGAGATTAGAACAGGTAAATGAAAAACAGGTTGATCGATGTGTCTGCGATGAACAGATCCGTCGTCTAAATCAAGTATGCCACACATTTGTTCACACAGGTTTCTCAGAACAATTCCTCTAGCGGATCGGAGGCCGTTGCCATGTTGCTATACAAATTTAGCCGTCTGCGCACTAAGCATGTTGATTTGGAAAACACGACTGTTGAACAGATCAGACGAAATGCTCCCATTTGTTGGGTAGTTAGAATTGAGGTACTGCGTCAAGAATTTGTCAGCGTTATCTTCAATATCTTCAAAATTAGGCGGGATGACAGTAGTGATCGCAGTTTCCGGAATATACGCGGAATTCTCAGCGGCACCGTTGGATTGGGGGTGTCTTGGAGCAATGAGCAGATTTCGACATCCCAATGTTCCCGGCCAGTCTTCAGACTTCCGCGCAGTGAAACGAGCGCCATTGTCAGTGACCAGAACGCACGGCACTACCTCATGACCGATGGAATCACGTAATGCAATCAAAATGAAATGCGCAGCTGTTGACAGCGTAAAATAAACCTCCGGTCCACAGGAACATTAACCAAAGGTGACCTGAACAGAGTACTCAGACAACAATTGACCATAATTGTCAGCGTGTATATTTTGCCGGAATTTGCGAGCCATTGGCCATGTTGTCCGATATGATAGTCGCGATTGTGATTTGTGTGCACATTTAGCAAACTTTTTAGAAGCGTTACACATATCAGCATTCAAGTCTGGTTGCCAACAAGACAGACGAGAAAATGATTCCATTTTTCAAATTCCTAGATAGCCCGGATAAAAATCATCCAGTGTAGTGAAGATGGACGGTCGTACTAGACTACTTACACCACTATTCATTTGCAGCATGGATCGAAATGATCGCGGGAAAATTCGGGAAGGATCATTGGAGGGCAGCATCACGTGGATTGGCTTTCGCCAAATGAGGGAACTGAGACATGTTGTCTAGAGTGGCCGGAGCACCCTCAGATCAGTGTGGTGTGCAAATGAGTGTTTTGTTCGTAGTCCCGTTGAGGCGCATAACTGGTGTTTTGGTTTTCCCAAATGAACAACACCTGTGCCATCCACCTCCTTGGTCAACAACACTAGTACAGTGGATCGCAATGTGCGATTGATAACAATTCCATCACCAAGACAGAGTGATCCATCGAGAGTAACAGATATTTAACTCAACGTTTGTAGAATCTTAACCGTTACATGTTGAACTCGAAATAACATGGCAGTATTTTCGCGTGTTACGAATTAAATCAGAACAAGTGACTGGAAGTGACTAGATTAGTGGACAGTGTGAGTCGTCACTCTCTCTGGAGTCAGCATGCCGGGATACCTAGTTAACAGGAAGAACAAATTTTGGATTAAGGTGCCGGACATTGTGGGAATTCGCAGCCAAAGCGACAACCCATCACTGAACCATTACAGAAGAAGAATTATCTAGGGATTTGTTAGGATTGCAGATGAATTTAGAAGCTTCCTGACTAGTGACAATGGTGAAGTGAACACAGAGCAAGCAATTGTAAAGTCTTGTGACCGCCGGATAAGCCTTCCGTACTCCTTTCTGTGTTTGGGCGTATCCACGCTCTGCTAAACTAAAGAGCCTGAAAATGCAAAGAGTACGATAGCCCTCTTGTTATAACACAATCCAACACCCGCTGTGGGAGCATCAGTGGCCAACGTTGATGGTAACTTTGAAGTATACCAACGCAACACTCCTTCGGAAGACAGAAAATTTTGCAGATTTTGGAAAGTTCGTTCATGTAAGTCATTCTAAACCAAATTGTTCTAAAGGAAGTCAGATAAACGTTTTCCCACTTAGGGGAAATTAGAGTGAATTGATGATGATACTGAGAGCTCAGTGACGAACGGAATTCATTGAAGTAATCTGAGTGAACTTCCCATATGGGGATGGAAAACGATGAGTATCAGGACGATAACCAATTCCATCAGTAAGAACACTAAACACGAGAACTTGGACGTACCAAAAATGCATTTGGGAGAGTTAATAGCAACGTCTGAAGAGCAAAACCGTTCGAGTAGGACATGTAAACCTTCATCATGAATAGGTATGGTTGGCGCATGCACACAAAATATCACCCTGATAGATAGAAACAACCTGTAGATTGATAGTAATTGTTTTCATAAAATCCTAAAATACAGTAAGTGATACATTTAAATCGAGGAGCGGAAAATTATACGTATACAATCCAAAAGAAGTGTCAATGGTTGGCGAAGCACTGGGAGCCCCTGCAGATGGAATTTTTAGAAAAGCATCCTTTGAATCAAGGTTTAATATACACTTTAAGCCATAAAACTCACGTGGAAGGTCCTCAGGCTCAACAGTTGCACAAATTCTGTGCAGAATAAATCTTTTGGGTGTAAGTCGGTAATCACTGCAAATTCGAGATGGAGTATCGTTGCGTTTAAGCGGAGTTACAACGGGTGTAGCCCAAGTCAGAGATTGCATGAGCGTTAGTATCGCTTCTCCCACAGGCTGATCGATCGCTTTTTTAACGGTTTCACGTGACCCAAGAGGAATGATTCGTTGCTAAATAAAGATCGGATTGCCTCTGAGATTGAGCTAAACTGGTTTAATAAGCATACCACCAGAAGCTCACGAACATTGGGAGAGGAAAGTGCTCGTTGTTGATTTACGTGCCTCCGAAAACAATGAAACAGACGTGCTCAAGGTTTCCGTAACCAACAAGTGGCAATTGTCAACACTACACCGAGAACCAGGAAGGGTGATCTGACAAGAACCAAGAATTGGTCAAGCGTGTCCGGTGATACCTTTTGCTGAAACTCTAGAAGGTTCTATATTTGCCGTCTCCAGGCACTTAACAAAATCAACAGGGATGAATGATTCAACGCTACCAGTGTCCACAATAAATGGATGTTCAAGAGAATCATTAACCAGGCAGGTTTGTCCAGTGTGCCTCGTAGAATCAACAGAACTAACAGTCAGAGCAATAGAATGAAGGTCGGAACTCAGGTTGTCATTTTCATAATTGGACTGTGTAAAAGAAAACTAAACTGTGGCAAACGGATTGAATGCGTCTGATTCTACCATACTTGTGGCACTTTCGTAACGGAATCGAAAAGTCATTCGAGATTATTTGTTACCACACGAATTGCAGCTGTCCCGCCGTCAGGAAGCATTTGAATTAAGTACGTGTTGAATAATATCGGTTACATCCTGATTATTTGCTTTTTTCAACCGCCACTTTGCTGGTCCTCTGATCGCCTAACACTGTTGTGTAAAACCATCGGTTCCTCCTTTACAGTAGCCTTGACATCCTGATACTATTTGCAGAGTGGTCCAGCCGACTGGAGAGTGTAATTCGGAAGCGGCAAGAGCTTCTGTTGCTCATCACGCATATTTATTCGAGCAGTCAGACCGAAACGAAGATGAGTTTGTAATTTGTTCTCGAAATCACACCAAGCTGCCTGAGTCTGGATTTCGAGAATGAAGTGTCTGATACCCTGACTTCCTTTTCTCAGGAGCATATGGAATTTTGATCGTTCAGCTGTTTCAAAATTTACAGCTTTGACACGTAGAAGTGGCCGTTTCTTCAAGAGTTCGTAGGAAAGGGAAGTTGGTAAATCAAGAAATGACATGTGGTGCACCAAGATTTCCGCATCTTTGCCAATTATGGCGAGAAAGTGAGCGTTGAAAAATATATCGTCATCATCACGATATCCAGTGTGAAATACAATGCGAACGCATCATGGTTGACAGTTGCAATCTCCCAAACTGCGTAAAATCGGGCGTTCATGCAAGATGATTAGACGTATCAGGCCATGGGACTTACAATGAAAGCACTTCCGCGACACAAGTTCGATTACAGGGAATAACGGTGTGCTTTAATCAAAAAAGCGTCGGATGGACTCAAGCCGAAAGAAATCTTCAATGAGGTGGAGAGCGTACGCCAAGTTGTTCACCTCGAGCAGAAGACGAACTTGCTGCCCACAAATAGTTGCGAAGATAGAAAGGTGTATGACTCGGTAGTTCACATTGATAGGCATAATCTGGCGATGGCTTTATTGAGCATTGACACACAGTTGTTCCCGGCGTTTAGATCCCTTATGATGAAGGTACCCAGGCCTTTCTTGGACTCAACAGCGGGGAGAAGTACTGTTGGTGTGCCGAACATGTTGGACCTCACATTTAGGCTTCGTAAATAGTAGTGATTCCATCGCACCAATTTGGCCATGGTGGTGAGGTCATCTCTAAGGAAATGTACAGCTTGTTTTTCATGTGGATCCGTTGATCCCGTGGTGTTGCAAAAATCAGAAGCAAAATATTCTCAGCCATTTCATAAAAGAACCTCAGCGGACAAGGCTCTGAGAATGATGCGTCTGAGCTATTTTTCCACGTACTCGTGGGGTTTGGTTACATATAGCGCATCTTCGGCTTTATTCGGTGACACACTACCCATAACATGTGGCGACTTGACTTTGTGTTTTCACATGTGGAGTTGATGGTTGACGACCCGGAAATGGCTGCATCACTTGGACAGAGTAAACATGAGGTCGTCCCACTTGATTTTTCTCCCAGCACGTACCTCAGTTGCTCAGTGTTTGGCGATTGCAGAACCCTTCGCAAAACGGATGAACAGAACCTACATGGCCATATAGCATTGGGGTTTTAGGACAATTTTACGTTCGCTCGCTCTGCGGAAGATCTCTATGAGAATACAACTGCGGCTCTTTCCAAAACCGTTGAGATGGTTTCACCATTCACAACCACCGAGCGGAATAAGTTTCAAGATCGGCTGCACTATCAAACTCATGTTTATTTTAAACAAGCGACGTGCTCGAATGTGCTGCCTGCTAACTTAATCCGGAAGCGATCGAATACTCCATTGCATCAATAAATCGATGTACTATGCTAATTCACGAGGACCGTCTTCTCTACTGACAAAGTACTACAGAGAACCCCGCCAGTGTTCCGATTTGTATTCTTAACAGGTAGGGAAAGGTCCGGAGTACCAAAGCTTCTAAACTCGTCAAGCTCTACTATATCTGACACCGGAGCCGGTGTTTCACAGCAAGATTTTTTGCAGTCTCTTGACATTGCGGCACATCCTGCTGCTGATTCACTTCGGCATTCCAGCTGGTACTTTAGATATCACGCTGAATCACCGTGCGTTTCGCGTCAAGCTTTTCTCGTAATCGTCGTCAGCAGGCATTGTCACGCTGTTCCGCAGCGGTCTGTTGTGGGGTTTTCTATAGATAATCGCCCGAAAAATACTTCTTACCACTTCATTCTTACTAACTTTTGTGTGGATATTTTGCTTTTTACAAGCTTTGTGTCCAGGAAATATCGGCACCTAATATCCTAACCAGTTAGTTTTTCTCTCTTTCCTCCCTCTAGGGTCACGTTTTTCTTGAGTTTTTCATCTACGCGCATCAATTTATTAATTCCCCCCACTCTCTCGTAGTCGGTATATGGTGCGGTTCGTCTTAGTCACTACTAATGAAGTTGTGCAAACCTGTTTTGACTTGACTTGGTCGCTCCAGCATAACGCACGTTTGCGAATAGAACCCGCAACCAGTGAAAAAGTGGCAGAACGGAATCTGACTCCTTATCAATTAAACCAAGAGGCTACGCTCATCAGGTATATGAGGTGTATGAATTAGCTCTTCCCTGCCGATGCGCTTCCTTTCACTCACAAGCTGAATTCTCTAGCGCGACTAGTGCTGATGAATTTTAGGTTTTTGGAAACAGCTGTCCACCGCTCTGCAGGTGGTAGCTGGTACCAACCGTTTATATCAAACAATTAGGGGATGGGTTGGAGGAATAATCAGTCGGTGGGTAAACATATGTCACTAGGTTCAGATCAGTGTCAAGCTTAGGATCAATTTTTTCTCAACATACATGCTAGCGTCAGCCGAATGATTGCACCAGCCTCAGAAATCCGCGGTTGTTCGGGCTTGAAAATGGTGCGAATTTCGGTTTTTGTTAACCCCTGTGTTCAACTCACGGCCGGAACAGCCCACGGTTCCGTCGGCGGAACTGATATCGTGTGCTTCTGTGAGGATTTTCAACCAACACTCCATGTTGGTCGGTGTGATATTGCTTGTCGTAGCGGACCGATGGTATGAGCCTTCCTACTACAGCGGATCAGCACGTAAATATAACGAGGCTGTTAAGACACATGTGGCCAAAGGTTATATATCGGGATTTGACGCCAGTAAGGATAAGACCCTTAGTCGGTGGTACGTACCCCATCACCCGGTGTTGAGTCCAAATAAGCCTTGGAACATGGGGATAGCATTCGATTGCGCGTCAAAATACGAGGACACATCTTAAAACAATTTCTTACTGCAAAGGACAGTACCGACGAACAACCTAATGTTTTTATTGCTACGGTTTCCAAATGGCGTAATAGCCTCGTCCCCAGACATAAAATGAGTGCTTTGCAGGACAGGGTTCCTAAAAGGGACATGTGGCATTGAGCTTTCTTTAGCGGAGCGATGAATCAGAGTCTGGCTCCCCGGACAACTGTGAGGTTACGGTTCGTCCTTCCAGGGCACCTCTCCATTTTGCGCGTCGTACGCGTTCAGAAAGACTGCAATCGATAACGGGCATCGATTTAGCAGGATGGCTAGATGAATGGTATAAGAGAATTTTCATGTTGCCGACTGCTTGGTATCAGTGG
Organism: Paragonimus westermani; assembly: GCA_008508345.1. Lineage (NCBI taxonomy): Eukaryota > Metazoa > Platyhelminthes > Trematoda > Plagiorchiida > Troglotrematidae > Paragonimus > Paragonimus westermani. Next base: position 265 of record QNGE01008743.1, on the reverse strand, counting down.
ATACTCCTGAAGATCCCCTACGTGCAGCGTCTGTCTTACACGGAATGCTCCACTTAGGTAGATTTAAACTAGTAGAGTGTATACTCAACATAGCAGAGACGCTGTTAGATATACCGCCGAACGGAAGAACGTCGGTGCCAAGAACACCGGACCTGAGTGGTCACAGTCACCAGAAGGCTCTTGGGATCAAGTAGCACGTATCGGTGAGCTGCCTCAGGTCTTGCACATTGCTACCGACGGAGCCATTGGCTTGGACAAGCTTGTT
>QNGE01008742.1:0-15428 GCA_008508345.1 Paragonimus westermani | reverse complement strand
GTGATGTCAGCTGCATATATCTCGAATGTCCTGACCAAACACGGATCATTAATACAAGCAAATCTGCATTACGAAACACGAGAATACAAAACTGAATGCATTGGTCAAATGCTTAAATTAGGTCACTAGTGTCACATCACTGCACATCGCCCTGAACATGCGTGATCAAAATCGTTATGACACTGCCGATCCGGCAAACGTGAATGAGGAACTCAACGGTGAACTTAATCTATCGTCGGAACCACGAAAGCGCAGCACATGCAATACCTTCCTACTCTCGATAATGTAAACTCTCCCAGGATTACTCTTATGTTTCAAGTTGTTTTCAATGATGTAAATATTGCTAGCTGATGTGGTTTCTAATGTGGACCCGCTGACTGTGCAACAGCTATGTGGAGGTGAACAATCTCCGCTTGAATACGTGCATTCCCTCCTACTCCTCAACCCACAAGAAATTCAAATTTAACGGCACGCAACTAGATGCATGTTTGCAAGCTAATCTCTCTCCCATACTAGCACTATACTAGTGATACGATCACACCGGAATCCGTAAGTAATATCTGCAATTGGGGCAGCTGCCTTTCAAACACTGGTCACCATTTCACACGAATGAGGAACTCAACAGTGAACGTGATGTATCGTCGGAACTACGAAAGCACAACACATGCAATACCTTCCTAATTTCGATAGTGGAAACTCTCCCAGGATGACTTTATGTTTCAAGTTGTTTTCCATAATGTCAATGTTCACGTTGACCATCACTCACATTTGATCGCAGCGTTCGCATTCAGACAGACGTTGCAGCCAGTCTCTTTTGAAAAGGAGCACGAGACACGAGTTTCGCTCTCATTAGGCTGGAGTTCAACTCCTGGCCGTGGCAAGGATATTCACTACTGACGAGCTCTAATGAGAGCAAAACTCGAGTCTAGTGCTTCTTTTCGAAAGACACCGGCTGGCTGGAAATTCTCTCTGAATGCGAAGGATGTGATGGTCAAATTGAAAATAAGCCAGATCCCCGACTACTCATCAGTAACCTAAAATATCGCTTTGCAGGTTTAATGAATTCAGTGATCTCGACTTGTTTTGGAAGTGCTATTCGCGGAGTTATCGATTGGAGTTAACGAACAGTTACTAGACTGATTGTTTAATGCTTGCATTATACGAACAGTCTAGTAAAATTTGTGAATTTTTCGGAATCCCAAGTACCAACACCAACCAGGTCGAACCGTGTGAACGCGGAAGTGACGGACGGTGAAAATTCGACCGGATAACAGATATAATTTGAAAGCTATTCGTAAATGTTGCATAGACGTTCACTGAAACCAGGTAAAGTTGCATTACTAAACACGAGAATACAAAACAGAAAGCATTCACGAATGCTGAGATTAAGTTACTATTGTCACATCATCGCACACCGACCTCATGAGGCATGATCAGAATCGTTATGACACTGCCGAACCGGCAAACGTGAATTTGGAACTCAACGATGAATGGAATGTTTCAGCGGAATTATGGAAGCGTAACGCAGCAGATGGCTGTCACATCTGGTTAAGACTTAGCTCCGTAGAATGCGATAGTTGGCAACTGTTATCAACGCGTTTTGAGCCACGATGGTAAAACATTGGACAACTGAACGTGAATGGATGGGTTTTTGTCTGGAAGTTGGAATATCGCCTGACATTTACAAAACCACAACTTCAATGAAGAATTGTGTAGCCACGTGACGGATAATGGGACGTCACCTGCTGTACCACCGGAATCCAATAAAACACTCAATAAATTATTATCGCGTGTTGCAGATGTTCCATCATATCTTCATATTAACTTACGTCACGTCATTATTTACATCCAGGCATCCGCCAATTTCTCACATTCATGTATTAAAAACCATCCCAGGATTCTACTAACGTTCGAAGTTGCTTTCAACAGTGTAACTGATGTGGCTTCGAAGTTAGTGCGCCAACAGTAATTGAACAGTGTTCAGCTTGCGAATGGATATATGGTCGAGTTTAGTGGAGTTCCCTGCAGGTAACTAGTGCCTGACACAACCTACAATCAGTGCCGAAGAGGCGGCTTCTTAACAAACGTTCTCACACAGGAGACCGAAATATCACAGATGTAAGTCGGAAGTTGAAATGTGCCACTGTTGATTCTCCACCGTCACAATCGTTCCTCCTTGGAAGTCTCTGCCACTCATCCGCACCACTAGCTCACATGCAGTTGCGGTGGCTCACACATCCGCAGAACGGACCGGAAATGGCGACGGGACATGGGCTGAGCACAACTGCGAGTGAGTATTACACACAACAACTTAACGCCGGTCTGCCTACCAACACCCAGTGAACGGCAGTTGCTCTCTGATCACATAGTCCGGTAAGGTGATAGGCAGAAGTTTAGAAGCAGTTGATGTTTTCTGTTGCCAGTTGAGTGATATCATGATCAACATCACGAAACGACATCGAACATGGAGAACATCCAAATGTTGAACTGCCTTGAAACAGATGGTTCAGTCGAGGTGCTGTTCTTGTGCGCCAGTAGAAACTTCCCTTCTATTGAACAGGTGGTTAGGCATAATGAGAAACATGACGCAAGAGCTTATCATACTTGGGAACGACAGCGCTACAGAATTGCGCAATTTCACGAGGCCTGTTTGTTTTATTGCTACGTTTGGTTGAGCGTTGCAAACTTTTCGAAACGGTATTGTATTATGTCCGCGTGTTTCTTGGGTACTTAGGTAAAATGATGGACAGACCGTCACGGTTCAAAACCCTCATCAAACGAGCGATTCTAACGAGGAAAGGCGACTACGTAATTAGACGGCACTTGTTCCAGAATGACAGATGGGTCATGGTGGTGCCAATTCATAACCGGTCATCAACTAACTTCGGAGTGTTGGTACGTGGACATTCGATAACTGAGATTTTGATCTGAAGCAAGTGAGCTAGATAGACTACAGTAATACAAACGAGGCCAGCCAAGCTCAGGTCCTCAGTAGAGACAACATTTCTGTGAACCGCTGGGTTGCATGCTCAACTGAGACAAACTCGTCATCGTGCGTGCTGAGGATGACGACAAAAAGTGGTGCGGAGGCGTGAAAGTGAAGAGTTGCTCCTGCACAAACGCACACATTCACAAGTTCCACTAGGATCACGACGCTAGAGTGCATTACCATGAAACACGAGAGACACGTATGTGCATGTGTGGAACGAATAATGTTTGCTGCCTGTCGACCGCTGTCAGAGCGTCTCTAAACACCTGTGCTAAATGTATGTACACAGTGGGAACTGGTTGTCAAACGATTGCAACAGAGAGCTGAACGGAGCATTCGGAATTTTCATTTGACTTACAAAGATGTATCGGGAGGAACTAAACCATCAAAATTCTACACAGCATTAACGCTCTGAAGGGAGTATATTGTCTACCGTTAAGGTGCGGTGGTACAACAAATGCTAATTGGAATAACGCTAGCTCTTTCCTCGCGCCGCTGACTATTCAGGGGCTATCTGAATGTGGCAAGTGCTCGCTTCAACATCTGCATCCCATCCTACTCCTCAACTCCACACCAAATAAGAATGTGGCGACACGCGTTGGGCCAACACAATCTGAAGACTCCACTCAAAATACCTTAATATCACCGGTCCTGTTGACGTACCAATAAAGGTAGGACACAAAGAGTGCACATAATTTTGTATCTCATCGTGGGTTTCAGTTGTATCTCTGGTAACAGCAGACTTAGGGAGATGTTTTCTTGGAAGTACGACACCAGGGAAGCTATTAGTGGTTCTGCCGGTACATTTCAGTGTGGATTTACATCATTGTTCTTAGCATGTGTCGTACACTACTACCAAGAAATATCGACCGAGTGCGTCCTTGTCTGCACACCTGTTGGAACATGCTGACTTTTGTTTGTCTCAAGGCTCCCAATGGTAATTGGCAATCACCGGGCATTCCGGATACTTCCAGCGATTTCGTGAACCAACTGTGAACGTTTAAACTCATTTTTCAAAAGAATTCAACACTATGACGTGCCATCTGGCATTCCCAATTACCAACTGGAAACAGGTTGTTCGGCAGCTGTGGTCGCTCATTATTCATGCTCGTTCATCTTGAGATTTCATTCACAAATAAGACAGTGTATTCCACGTTTTCCAAACAGAGCAGAGCTAATTGTTTTTCCCAACTGGAGACCCATGCATTAGCGTTTCGAACCACTTGTTTCTACTGGCTCTAATCCCGATTCTTGCTAGTATGCAATGAATAATCTATAATACAGATGATAATTGCTGATTAACACGAACGTAGGTTTCCTCTTTTCCCGGCAAGTGTTACATAGGTAATCAGAGGAAGCTGTTGCAACTGAGAAAGCAATAACCGAGGATCGACAAATAATCCCTTCGAAAATGGTGGATGAATCATTTCGAGGAAAATCATCCGGGAGAAAATGTGGTATATAACACTGATTGCTGACAAGTAGCATGGATAGATCTGATGTTCTACACAAGCCGTGCGGGCATACTGTTTTCACAGCAAGTCACCAAGACCAACAAACTGTGTTGAATAAACTTGTCAATCCAGAGTAATGGTTTGACAGTAGCCAGAAATCTTGTTGGCCAGTGCATTCATGTGTGCTGGGGTGCGGTGAGAATTGGCCAAGTGCGTGCGAGTTACCCGTCAATTCAGCAAACCGCAGTGAGCTGCATATTGGAATGCAGGCACAGATGTCCAGAAACTGGAATAAACATGGTGAGGTGAAAGACTGGTGGGGAGTGCAGACGGACACCAAATTGGAAGTGTGCAAACAGAAGAAAGATGATGAATCATTGTTACAAGAATGTTACAAGCGGGATAGAGCGCTTTATAAGCTGCGGTAAACGTTCGTTTCACCGAGAACACACATGTTGAAGACACTATATGAACAAAAACTGAGGAAGCAACCAGACGCATGCTTGCAAGCCAACCTCCCCCCCATACTAGCACTATACTAGTGATCCGATCACACCGGAATCCGTGAGTAATATCTGCATTTGTAGCAGGTCACCGTTTCACATGAGCAACTTCATACAGCCCAACGCGAAACACTAGCTAAAGCTCAAAACTCAGAGTTGGTGAGGTATGTGCCGATATCAGATGAAATATATTATTCTTTTTAAAATAGCGTCACGTATAGTGGGCACATCAATGAAGACTATGAGGTTTTTGTATGTATCAACATGGCATTCCAAAAAGCGTTGAAATTGAGAATAGGTCTTCACAAATAAAATGAACTACTGCACTTCTCATCCAGAGGTGTGCTGTGGAGTATCGGAGAACGCACTGGTTTGACGCAAACTTCGAAAGAATTCTGTATATGATGATGACGTGCTATCAATCACACAAATTTATGAACAAAATGCGGCCGCAAACCTCAAACTAGTTTTGTGCACACTTGCATTCAACCACCCATATACAAAGACATTACACTCAGTTTGTTTACCGAATGTTTGTTTCGTGTCCTTATATTCTTAGAATGAACGTTGTACGGTTTAAGATCTACCGATTACGGACAAACCAAGGAATGCGTTGTCAGCTGACTTACAAACATCAATGGAATTGTATCGTTGCATCATGCACCAACTCTGCTGTTGCAGTTCAGCAAGTTGAATTCACGAGCTAAACCGGTTGACAGGAATATGGACGAGCAAAGCAGAGGTGACAGTGAATTGGCCAGATTGAGTTGACAGTACTCCGTCACTCCCATGGCAACAATAGTACCTGAGGCTATGTCACTTCATTCAATATTGCCTCACAGAGCTTCGGGAAGTGAGACAAGGTTAATGGAGCGTGTGAAACGTATGAACTGACAGATGGAAATATGTCATTAGGTGCAGAGGAGCGTGAAGTGATGGTCCTCAGAATCCAGCGATGCGCCGTTGAAAAGCGTTGTGACCAATGCACTCACAGGACCAGATAATCAAGTACGGACGTGCGAACGTACGTGTGAACGGTACAAGCTGTCTGAATACGTGATATATAATCGCTGTGTTCTGGAGGGGTGCAAGTGAAGTTTATCCCTGCATCTTAGAATTTGCATTACATTCATCAACAGTAAATCCGGATGGCCTACGCGAGTTCGTCGTACAACATGCCAAACTGTCTTTCATGGTCACTTGGGCAGTTCGCTAGAGTTCCTCTGGTACATCTGTCGTTATATGTGTGTAGTAGGCCGAACCCACATTTGCCTACATTTGTCTTATGCAATAGGGAGGACTTCCCAGCATAATTTTGAAACAGTGGCTGCTATCCTTGATTTCACCTGAGGGNAATTGACATACACAATATACAGTGACCGCAGGCTGCGAGGCAAAATCCATTCGGTCTAATCTAGGCGAGTCCGTCAAGTGACACCAGTAAGATTGATTTTGTACGTTCGAAGTTTGTTAGTCATAAATGAACCTGAACTTGATGGGATACGAACACACTTGGTGTACGGTAACAAAATAATGCGCGTCACCAAGGAGCACAACACGACCAGAAAACCTATGCAAATCTAACTGTGTCAATAAAATGTACATTTCAATTTACTGTGTGAAAATAATGAATGAAGTTCGCTCACTATAATTTATACCTCGTAAACGGCGAATAAGGACACGCTTGCTGGTTTGCAATGTAGCAGGCAGAGTGCCCTGAAAATAAACAACCGTCAGATCCTCAATATCTGAGCGAGAAACTGTCCACCGGCTGTTCTCGCACTCATATATATCGATTCAGTAGGAACTCCCAGCCAGCTTCTACGAAATTGAACGTCCCGTTCAGATTGGGTCTGGAGGGAATTCTGGGAGCGGCCCTCGATTCCTCTCAGTGGTTGGTCCGTTGGACGTGCTTTGTAATGGCATAAACTGTAAAACAAATTTGCACTGCGACATCGCTCGATACTATCCAGTTAGCAAATTTTCATACCGTACGTTTTCGTTGTGTAGACCCTACGGACACATATTGATATCCTCGAATCAAATTCATTGCTTTCAGCGACAAACACACATCGACTGCATCATACCGAATGCGCTTCTGTCAGCTTGTTGACTGGCTCGGACAAAATTGGATTACGCGCGGTATGCGACTTGTCATTTAGACAGATAGTTGTTAATCCAACTGATTTGATGCAACCGATGTATCGTTGGCCAAGGAATTTGAGTAGCATTTCAGAAATTTCTCCAAGATGTAACAGTCACATCTTGATTTCGTTCGGTTACTACGTACACAACATTTGTTAGAAGACATATCGATGTACAGAAGCATTCTCCGTGAGCAGTTCCCGGTAGTGAAATGAAAACTACAACAGCAAACCGCCTACGGATCTATTGTTCAACATATCAACAACAAGCAAGTACCACCAGAACCAATATGTAGAGCATAGAAGATTCATTAAGGGTGAACAGTGGGAAATGTGAAGCGCACTCACGCAAATCGATTACGTGCACGGTGTGAATTCTAAGTGATTTGATCAAAGTTCCATAACGCTCCTGTTAGAAGGGTTTGTAACTGTGCCACTAAGATGTAAATATCTAATACTTCAAACGCATATGAGATTAACAAACAAATCTGGGAAAATGACATTTCCGAGCTCCTCGCGTGGCTAACTAGCATGCTGCCGTGTTGAGGCATGCTATGTCTGTCACTTGTTCGAATCCAGCCAAAGCCCTGAGTTTACATAGTCGGGTCTTGTCTAAAACACAAGAAGGGTGAAAACTCCTGACATTCATCTCCGCAGTTTGGAGCGATATTTGCTTGGAGCTTGTTCGACATTGCCCTCGCATCCTCAGATTGCTGTGGTTTCGGATTCTCCATCAGCTAGTCAGTCTCGTTTCGGTAAAATGTGTCTGCTTATAAATCGTTTTGGTTCGAAACATCTCTCGAGATAGAGTCCAGAGTAAAGTGAACAGATCCGCCGTTAACCTGCCGAAAACTCCCCATTACTACAACGAGTTCGCACTCGGAGTATATAATACTCGATCGTCCGAACTCATCTACTGAACCAATCATAACACATTGAAGGCGGGTTCACACAGTCCAATAGCATGAGAAGATTCGCAAGCGCATCCTCATCCAAAATATGTCGCGTGTTGACGCAGACGGTTATGCAGCTAGATGCATGCGCAATTCAAAGAATTTTACAAACACTCGTTAATTGAAGAAATTGCCTTCCACATCCAGCTAGATTGAAGTGTAACGCGTCAACCCAGGTTTGCGTGTAACACACACACCATCTGGTAATCACCACTTAGGCGCCAGACCAATAAACCGCCAGACGATTGTACACACTCCCAGCATAACTGAATACAGTCGGTCAGACTCTTCTGCTATGCCAACACTTCAGTATACACAGCTACGATTTCAACAGGGGGCAACCTGCCACTTGAGAAAATGAAACGCATAACGAATATGTGGGAATGTTTGATGAACTTTTACAGTTACGGTCCAACTTCTCAATGTGGCATGATGGTTGTTGTATGGGACAGATGATACCGATTGACCGCAGTATCACCTCCGGCACTTCGGCCTGCCTTCACCAATGGACAACATCTAGGTGCGCACACCGAAAGAATTACGTAATACATAGTTCGCTATTCATCTAAACAACACCGATTGATCTTTGTTTCACGGGAATTTGTTATTACGTTACCGCCTTTTTAGATAGATTGATAATGAGAAAGTAGCTTCCATAGAGCAAAATTCTAAACGCAAAACACTTCCAAACACGAATCCAGATAACCAGCCAATAGGGTACAGTACACATGAAGATGACGAAGAAGCAAGTACGGAATATGGCGTACAACGAACCATCCGCAGTCTATAACAATTTCAGTCCGAGCCTCTGACAGCCAGTTCAGTTCCAATGACTAGGTTCGTTATAAGCACGAAACAAGAGGGAACAATAAACATGTAATCCAATTCACCCACTGAGCATTGGTTACTAACATACCTTAACTGTTATTTTCATAAATCAGTTCAATGTGGGGTTCTGTTCCGTTTGCGAATCCAAACACCCTCCATAGACCAACTTTCTCAGGGGATCCGAGGTCAAATCGAATGGGATCACACAGAAATGCCAACATGTCGGAACATTGCTGAACCAAACATTTTGGTAAATATTTTCGCAAACTAGTTGGTACCCCCCGAGGAGGAATGCACACTGACTGGTAAAATGAATCTACATCCAATCAGCGGCGTGAACAGTTTATGCAAACTGTGGTGTATTCGAACGTCACACGTGTTCTGACAGTACGAGTGAAGAACGCATGTAGTCACATTTCTGCCACGATTGTAGTGACATAATCGATGGTCCTTGCGAGCGGACAAAATATTAGCACTCAGAGTGACACCCTTCTCAATATAACAATGCAGACTACTCACTTACGATTCTTCATATTTTCAACACTCATCACTGTTAGTTAAGCCGACCACATTGCCGATCGACGAACGAAAATTTCTCTTTATGACAACCAAGCTGTCAGCATATTATGATTTCCAAATGCCATCTTGTATCCATCTCGACACTTTCTGCGAGTCGCATTATAGTTTTGACACATTCTCACTAAGTGTTTCTTACTAATGATCGGAACGAGCACAATTATTCAACTTGAGCAGATTCCTAATACATCAGGATCACTGATGCATATCGTTCGAGAGGTCGATGGTTCAATTGATTGGTGACGGAAGATTCCGGTTTTTACGGCTCAAGGTTTAGAATTGTAAGTGTACAAACGACGAATGTGAACGGGGAGAAACAATGGATTATCCGGAGTAAAATTTAAAATGCTGATTGGGGAGAAAATTAGAGACTATCATAGAACAGCAACAACAACAGCAGCAACATAAAATAGAAATGTTGACTGCATTCAAATCTACTGCACTCGACTTCCACATTGATATCTTCTTCTGTGCTGCAATTTGTTGAACTGAAACAAATGTTTATTATACTCCACAATACCCTGCTGTATTGCAAATATGTGAAACAATTTCACAGAGTAGTGGAAATCGCAACACGATTTGAAGACCCGTTAGGGTTCTCGGCTTCATTCATTAGTACTTAACACTGTTTAGTTGCTATGACCCAACGTCATGTAATTTACGCACGTGCTATAGAAAGCAGCTGCACATTGCTGTATGAAAGTTACTTCCAATCGCGAATGCTCACTGAAGTCACAAGAGTAAACTTGGTTTTGATACATACATTGCTGCCCACTCAAACTGGTCGGATGGATAGATCAGTAAAATGGGGTGTTTGATGGGTGTTTGAGGCTGGATATTGGTGGCATACATTGTTCCAATGCCTTTGACTGACTGAGCCATATGATTCTCAGTATGAAACTGTACTGGTACGCGACGGATATTCTCTCATATCTTTGAGTGTACACCAATTCCTAGAGTAAACATCACACTTTCTCTGCCGAATTTTTGAACCGCATGCAGCTTCAAGCGATTTCGCTAAAAATGACTGATGACCACCTGCAACCTCACCAACTCCCTGGACAAACTATCAGGTGCCACATCAACGTATCGGCTGGAAATTCACTCGTGCGGTACTGGAGCAGGAGCTCTGCGAACGGATCGCTAGTTTCTGTGAATAATCAAAGCTGGAAACCACTTTGTCCACACTTTATATTCAATGAGCGGTATACATAGATTGGATGAGGTTGAAGATAGGAGGGAACAGAAGTTTCAACCAGTTTACTCTTCTATTCGATACTTTAATCAAATAGCAGGTCGTCCGCTATGTGACTTCTTCATAAAACCTATGGAACACCATATAACAATGAATTGCGTGCCCGTTCTTGCTAACTCATCTCGCTTAAAAACATGCGAAAATGAGTACTCAGAAACAGAAGATGCACTGTTCCCTGCTGCCCCCGACTTTTCCAGAGAAAAGGACGGTATCTTCCTTCTACTAACAGGATAGCTCTGAATTGTGCCACCTAATATGCAAGACATCAGTTGGGTTTCATCTGAATCCCGAGTTTGAGCGACATTGTGTCTTGAGAAAGAATGATGTTAAGTACACTGGCAATGAAGTTGTGCCTTGAACGTTCCGTAGCAGACGGTATTTGACTGATATATGAAAAGAGATTCTCAGGTTCCTTTTGGGAACAATAAGTAACAAACCTGCCTGCCTGATTCCGAACTGTACACGTAACAAACGTGAATCTTGACTTGTGCGTAAATTGCGGTAACAGGGTTTCAAAATTGTCATTGGCGTAAACGTTTCCGTCATTCGTCATATGGCAGTTAACGTCCGACAGATTCGGAGGAATTTGTGAGGCCTTGACGAATTTGATTTAATAGAAATGATGGGAGGTAGGTGAGTGGTTGTGGCTTGCCAGGTGGCAGATGATTTGTGGTTGAACATGACAGTTAGTACAACAAATTTTGTACTAACGTGATCAGTGCAAGCAAAATAACGACGACGAATGAAACGCTACTAACCACTGCTTGAATATTTATCGTACAACATCAAACGTGTGGGCATATAAATTGTGATGGACAGACACATATCGTATGAATATCCCTTGAACTTAAATCCACACCGAGCTAAATGAAGGACTACAAATTGGTGTAGGTTCTACATCAGATGTATTCGTGTCCCACAAGCGTGCTGTGTCCTATGTAAGAGAATAAGAGGCACCCATGAAGCAAAATGAGGAAGTGTGCAATTTGAGCCAGATGAGGTATCATTGAGGAAGTGTGCGCCTGAGTCCAAAAGTTAAAATGTCGTGCTCAAAAGCTGCTCAACGTCAGCCATTTCGGACGCTACTTATATCGCAGATTACAAGTGAGTCATTCTTCAGAATTCCAAAATTATCAGCAAATTTCCGTGAGGCCTCCTCGACATAACTTTGCAGTTCATAAGTGTTCCGCAGGTTGAGCAACTCAGCATTCTCAATGATCAAATAGGAAAACCCAACAGGAATATTTGAATCACAAATATGAAACAAAAACAATCACTTCTGCGCCAATCACTTAATCCCCGGTTCCCTTTCAACGACCAGTCGCGCCAACATACTGACGTGCTAGCAACAAAGTCTTCTTTTTGTTTACCGCTGGCACAAAAACTCATGGGTAACCTAGAATTCCAATCTTCGCCTTCCGCCACCGACATTATAATAGAACCAGCAAGACAATCTACAAGTGCGCGCTCAACCAGCACAGGGGTATTTGTTATAATGCTGATGTTATATTTTACATTGGGTTTGTCGCATGACGAGGCGCTTATCGGAAATGGTAACGGAACACCCTTCAGACTGGATTGAAGTTTATTAAGGTAAATCAATTCAGAGCACTAATGTTGCGCAACTCGCCAATACCCACCGTCGCACACATGTCGGCGAACAATACCGGGTTACCAACCTCTAATCTAAAACAACTAGTCAGTGCGTTTCGGTGGCCGCTTATTTGATAACAGCCACACTGCGTAAGCACAGCCTCATTGGGAACCTAGTCCACATTTGCAAAGTTCTTCGAAACAGACCGATAACAGCCACCCTAACTGCCTGATTCAACATCCACTCAACGTCCGTTCCATGTTCGCTCAATCAGGTGTACCTCAACGGTCGTTTTTGTTAGTGAACGTCCCGGATGAGTGCAGTGAGGGAACCTGGTTAACCTCCTCTGCTGAGGTCTGTCGTCACTTGTTGCCAAATCCCCCATGAGTAGAAGACGTTGCAGTATTGAATAAATTAGTCTTCGATTATAACTACCAATGTTTGAACATAACGCAAATAAGGCATTCTCCGCAGAGCGTAATGCATCACCGTGTGTGCATCTCTGTGTGTAGCAGTTAAGCAGGTGAACATGGAAGTGTGGTCGGCTGTTCGCAAGACTTATTCGGGAATATCCAGTTGCAAATCGTCACGAATAATGGAGGTCTTTAAATGTCACATTATGGTTTGTGGCTTTTGAGGTCTTCAAATGCGATCCCAAATACGGAACTACTCCACCCCCTTTGCCGATTCTCTTATCACTGCGAATCACTGTAATACCTAGAATGGACAATGCGATCTCCTTAATTTTCCAAGCACACCACGTCTCCAGGTTGTTCAATATGTGTCTCAACAAGAATAGTTGTCGCCTATCCCGTTCAGTTAAGCTGCTTCAGTGTGACAACAATTTCAATAACGAGAGTACGCATAGCACATGAATCTACTTCAGAAGGTCCATCGATCGACAATAGCTGAGTCGGCGTGTCACAGTGCGGCTTGTGGCTACTACCTTCTACTGGAATGTCAGTGAGCTGGTCTTCTTTTGAACTCAAGGACCAGAGTGGGCATCTGAGCGAAGATCACCGAGAACAATGTCCGCATCAGGTGCATTCGGTTTTGGATATTTCTCGGTCAGTCATAATGGTACGTGGTGTGATGCTTACTGAGTAACAGGCCGAGTGGTTCACTGTGGCCTTATTCTGTAGTCACGCTAACTAATCGGGTTGGAGACACATTTCATGGATTCACGGTCTCGGTCATTTTGAAAACCTCATCGCTGGTAGCCTCAAACTAACTTGATTGATTTACCTAGAAGTTTGCCGACAATGATAAGGTCCAAAATAACAATGTATTGTGTCTGGACTCCCGGCGTCGCCCTGTGAATCATAGTGTTATAACCAAATATTTGGGGTCTTTGCGACGGGAATTCGGACGGGATTGTCACGTTGTGCTCCTCGATTGAAATGGTTAAACTCTGAGGATGAGTTTGACGGATTTGCTATATGGGGCATTTGGTCAGTTCCTGATCCCATTCCTAACGCACTCTGAAGCTTGACTCCATCGTACGATGGATATTGTAATTCACTCCTCTGTACAGGGGCAGTCCAACGATTAAGTAAAAATCTCGGCAGCATTCTCTAGCATATTATCTCTCAGAGCAGGTGGCTTGCCCGTTTTGAGCACAACTCTGCGGCACAACTCGCACCATAGTTAATATTGTCGATCTCACTAATTAGTGGGCGCGTTATCACCTCGGCTGCTGCGTCCCCGTTGAACGACGAAGCTATATAAATGTTTCTGTTGTCAACTATGTTTGTTGGTGCTTGCATTGGCCTCTCTGTTTGTCACGCTTATGACGATAAATTCCTCAAGCTATTCATTACTAGAAACTTTGGCCTGTATCATGCTCAGCCCACTTCCAACGTACCGTTCGTGCACATTCCATTTACCTTATTTTTCAGGCAGTGTACAAGGTCCCGTTCCAGACTAATCGGCACGTGCCTGTGAAAGGAAAGATATTGCGCACTGTAACCGCCGACCTGATCAGCGCGCTAGTGCTACGTCCAGAAGTGACAATCAGTCATCAGTTTCCTGTTGAAAATTTAGTACAATGTCTCCATGCATCTTGATATAAACGGTCAAACGCCTCTCTAAATCTTCCGTTTTGTCCGCCACGCAAAACACATTATCCACGTATTGTCGATAACAGCAGATTGTTGTAATGGTTTTGTTGGAATCATTATTCTCGAGCATGCTCACATAGATGTCAGCCAGTTCTGGGCCCAACGATAAGCCTATGGCTACACTATAAATCTTATGACGAACCTCATTATCTAAGTGAAACTGGATGTTGCTAGAACGCAACATTGCTGACTCCGTCAGTTCAACCACAAGTAAATCGACGCTGACCTGATGCTTTTCGATATACTGACGTGAAAATCGTTTTACTTCGACCCGGGGAGACAGTGGTATATTGAGACGTAGCATCCGAAGGTAACATTCTCTTGTCTGATACATTGAGATTGCAGATAGAATAAACAAAACTGACGGGTCAGTAAGAAATGCTTGCATCTACCAGTTTTCGTGTTTTAACAGTTTTGTTCGAAACGAAAACTGCCTCTCAAACTCATTCAGATCAGCTGTTACGTCACTGGTAGAAGCTGAGGCATTTTTACCCGGGACTGTGCTAGCCAATCTCTATCTTTATTAAATAATTTGAGAATGGGTGTTTGGCTGTAAAGCTGGACAATTTTCAATACGCTTCAAAGGACGGCTTACAACTTTCCAGCCAGTTTCATGAAACCAAAACCTTGTGTTGATATATAGATATGAATACGTCTATCAGTTGGAAATCAAGACGATCAGGAACAGTTAATCATAGATGTTTCCAGCCTGCTAGTATATCAACCATAACAACAGAGAGAAAACAGAAAGAGTGCTGTAAACAGGTCATCAAATGAACGCATATCGTGGCTGTGCAGCATTAGATCTATTGATTTAACGACACTGATTGTTCGCAAGGTTTGCCCAGCCCACACCCTAGGATACACAGTTTGCGAAACAGTCTCCGATAGCCGGTAAGTCCTGATTTATGCGGGTTCATTTAGCTGCTTTGAACTAGTTATCTGGTGGAAATCACCTCACGCTACACGCTTAACCTATATAACTGAATGTTTTATGCAACCGACTGATGAG
>QNGE01008740.1:0-15444 GCA_008508345.1 Paragonimus westermani | reverse complement strand
TTTGTCCTGCAGTGTCACTACTGATCTTCGTCTTTGATTGGTTAAGGCTGATTGATTAGACTTCGCCCGTGGCAACTTATATTTGCGTCTCGGTTGGCTGAACATTATTTAATCAGGAAGCCGCTTCACCTCAATCTCATCACACCCATTACTCTTTCATAAGCTTCCCCACTTATTGTTCTTGACGCTTGTGGTGGCCTATTGCACGTGTCGCAATCCTGGGCGAAACCAGCTTTCTCGAGTTAGCACCATTCCTTAGTCCAGTCACGTCAGCAGCACATGACGCATGTTCACGATCGTTGAACAGTCATCACATGTACATTGTCTCGTGTCCTTAGAAAGACACCGGACCCACATTTCTACGCCCGGTTTAAGGCTAACGAGTTTTCTAGTTCAACAACCACTGTACACTTTTGTTGCTTTCTGCGTCGTTTTAGGTTCCACCGAGCAGTTAACTAGTCCAATATGTCACATTACCACAGCCCGGATGCCACCGACAATTTCGCCTGCGTCCTACACCTAAACAATTTTTGTTTAACATCGTATCTACTGGTCTCAGTCAGCATGCTCTTTCTCTCCACAGGCACTAGTTGTAATTGCCCCTGACTTGTAGGCAATTTGTAGCGGTGCTTCGGCATCCTTGGCTTAATCTTCCGACCGTGGTACGGGTTGCACTTTATATCCTTGCACTCAAATTTGGCTCCAAACATCTCGAACTTTACCCGCCTAACCGAGGTCCGTTAACGCCTAAAATACTTCCGGTTCGTCACAGCAGGCAAACTGAGCACGCAGCTTGTTGACGACTGCACGCTCGATGGTACTCCTCAACTAACCGATTTCAATAAAGTCCCTGGTATAGTACACCGCAACCAACTACTGCTTACCGTTGTAGGAAAATGTGTTGGCTGCCACTAGTTGTCAGGAGCTGTCCGGCGGGCATCTCGGCAGTACTGGATCCTCTACCCATTTTCAATCGTGCGGTCTGCAAATGTCGCACTCCGCTAGTAAAGTGTCTTTGATCTTTGAGCACAAGGACGTTCGACGTACATCTACTGTAAGTCTTCTGAGGATGACTATTCGTTATCCTTCGAGGATTATTTACTCTTCTTCAACAAATCCACCACGGTTCTTGGGAAGTACAGACTTTTCTTCGTTTAAACATCTCTCTTGCACACAGCCATCTTAAAAGATTTTTTCAAATTTTTCAAATACCCGATCCGCTCACGGCACAACCTGCAAACCGGTGCTCAAGTTCATCGATGTCATCCTATCGTTTGCTGAGGCGATGTTCTTGTACTCATTATCACACGTCGTAGAACGAGGTGTACAGGTGGGAAACCGAGTAGTAAAAGTCTCCGGGCTGGTAGACTAGCTCGCAAACACGTTTTTAGTCCTTGTAGACGTCACTGTGCTTAACTCAGCGGCCTCTTCACTACTGCTATCAGAGGCTTGTGATTTGTATGACACTGCACTCCTTCCGAATATGCGGATATCGAATCTTTCCAGAGCGAACACCACTGTAAACGTTTGGAAACGTTTGATCCCGGTTTCGTTTATCAGTATAGGAGCTCCGTCTTTTGTAGTTTATCGAACTCTCTTGTTGTAGTGGCACGATTCCTGAGCCGGACTGATTACTACCACGCAGAGTTGTCAAGGGAGATTAGGGACTGTAACACGTTAGTGCCGGGGTCGGCAAATTGAACCCTTTAATTTTGTTGAGTCGCTGATCCATGAGTGACGCCCCACACCCACGTGACCCCTTCGTGTGTAAGTTGGCAGAGTGAGTGTACCGCACTGGTTGAGTTTGGAATGAATCGGTTTAGTTTGTTTATGACGCTATTTTGGTGAAAAAAAGTCTGCACCTTCTGGGCCTAGTTTGCTCTGACCGGTCTGCAGTCCACCATATACGAGTAGGCGGCCAAGAAACTTCGTCTCCGTACTTTGAAGAATAATCATACCTCGTGACAACTCTGTTTCTTGCGACACTCACTATTGTGGAAACGTTTCAAAATTTGTGTGATGCTTTTTGTCCCGTTTTCCATGTAACAACATGTCGTCTGCCGTACATGTTCCAGCTTGTCGAGCGCCTGAATCAGAAGTTTCTGAAAGTTTTTGCCTGATACTTTTATTCGAAATGGCCGGTTTCCTAGCTAGAAACGTCCAAAAGACTGGCTCAACTTAAAGAGGTTAATCATCCAACACCAGCTAGCAGTACGCGGGGGATTGATCGGCCATCATAACAAAAGGGTTTGCTGTGATTTGGACAAAGCATCGTTGTTTGGTCCTTTCTCGTCGGTCCTTTCCCTTCCTGCATTCGAAATTTTCTTGGTGGGGATTGCCAGCCTTTATTGCATAGGCTGACACAACCGTTCAAATTGCGCACGCAACAAATCATCGTTCCCACGGGCCCTAACCTTGACGTGTTACTAAAGTTTGATATCGCCTGCTTGTCGGAGCACGTTCATGCGCAGTTTGTTCGTTTCTGCTTCCCATCTCGGGAAATTTGTTTGTGTGTACCTTGGTTCCAGTTGTGCTTGATCGCTCCACCATTAAGTGACCGTTATATTCTTCCGAATTCACGTGAACCGCTGGTCTCAGAAGTTGCAAACTTGGCGGATCCAATTTCATGTCGTGTTGTTTCCTTCCATTAAGTTTCCAGTATCTTACTTGTACCTTAGCACTCTATTAGCTTTTGCGATTGTCTTCCTTCCTGGATCATAGTCGGTCGTTAAATGGGCTCAGATTTCATAGACGTTCGCTGAATCACAGACGCGGCTAGTTTGAACCCAGCCTGTCGGCAGACGTTGCGAGCAGACTAGACGCAGCTCAATGAACCACCTGACCCCTGGCGCCCGATATCCCATTTTCGTAAAATTCAATGTTACCTACCAAATGGCTGAAATTTGTCAGATGTAACTTCTAATGGCCAAGCCGATTAGATTCATCACACATGGTGCACGAATGGGTACTCTTGGTTACCAACTGTCGGATACTTCCCCCAGGACAACCGCATCATTGGCCTTTCCTCCACATTTCTGTCTGCGGAGGATAGTCTCGTTTTTCATGTCCAAACAACGGCTTCCGATTTCAAGATGACCAAACCTTATGATGACATCAACGCACATAAATGTTTCGGCTATTCCTGTTTCCGCTTAGTCTTTCCTAATGCTCTTTTATTCTAGGGTTTTCTTCGCTCCTCATGGGGACGTGTCTGGAATTGATGAATTTTCTGATGTATCATACGATTATGGTACGCTCGGATCCCCTAGAATTAGGCAGAGACCATAACCAGTGGTAACTGTAGCGGCGGTCACAACCCTGCTGGAGAAGACAGGGCGTGTATCCAAACCCATTAACCTTGTTCCAGCTGTAACTCGGTGCTCACTTAAGTGACATTTGATGATGATGGACAGGTTCCTTGAATAAGAAATGCGTCTGAAGGAGAAGGAGGCAAAGTTAATGAGGGCGCGTTTGGAATTCCGCGGGAGGCTGAAGGAATAATTTGCATCTGTCAAGACTTAGGGCCATCTGGGAAAACTGATGCAATTACTCCCGACCAGCCCGTCTTGTAGGCATAATAATAATGGTACATTTTTTGAAGCATTTGCGAGAAACACTCTCATGAGAGCGTGATCAGCATACAAATTGCGGGCTTTAAAGGGGTCCTGCAGAGGAATGGACCCGCAACTTATTCATCAGTATACTTCTGGTAGGGATCGAGCCAGAATCCTCCGATAGGTCGTTCTCGAAATTGCGTACCCTCGTGCAGAATTTTGAGCCCAACTTAACCAATCGTTTATGGCAGAAGTTGCCCCACCTGATTTATTATCGCGAAGGTCCCCTTAAGGCGACTGTGGGAAACTGCTTTCTGCTGCCTAGCTGAGTAAGAGTTGCTCAGGCAGCCGAACTAATAAGATGACGGTCCGTTAGGTACCATTATCTATTTCAGGCTGTCACCAAGGACGCCTTTAACCGTCCGAGGCTTGCCGAGAGAAAATTTCAGGGCCTACAAAGTTTGTCCACTGAAATTAACGGATTTCAGTTGGTGTTTAGCCAAATGAACCATCCATCCGAGTTAAATTTTCTAGCCAACCTTGTGTGTATAGTGGATATATTTCCGTGCTCCACGCAAGGGGCGTGAACATTTGCAACTGTTTGTGTCAAAAGCACGGGTTGCGAGCCTTATTTCAGCGAACTGCTTGGGTTTATATATGAACGAATTTCGATTTTTGGTGGGTTGTGTGGTCAGCCGCTCGCGCGTTTAATCCAGAGCCGCCTTAAGATTTTCGGCTGATATCCCCTGCGTCAACCGTTGCCGGAACGTTGAACAAGCCGCATCTTTGTGCAGTGTGTGGTGACAATCGTGATTCGTCGACGCGAAAACACGTTACTTGGGAGACGACTTGAGGTTTTAAAGCGGCGTGAATGACGTTGATTTCTTGATGCTAAACCACACAGTCAAGTAACGCAGAGTACTTTTACGGCGTCCACAGCCTCTCTCTGGAGGGCTACATCATATCGTGATATATGTAGATCATGCGCTTCCGGGATCTGATCTCAGAGTGAAGGAGTCATGCTCTGGAGTCACCCCTTTGCGTGAGAGATGGGTTGGTCTTGAGTCCATGTCCGTCGGGTCAATTTGGATGGTCGGAATTATTAAGACCTGAGACTTTCTACATAATGGATCTAATACCACACTTATAAATTAGCCCCCAGGTAAGAGATTACAGCTGCCAGCACGCACGATAACGCTCAGTATTCGCACACTGAATAGGACGGATACTATTAAACGTCGAGAACTGAGTTCGGAAGTTGATTCTCCGGATAATGAAAGTTGGATCAGAGTCGAAAAGGCCTCTCTGGCAATTGACTCCCTGGTGAACTGGTGGGAACCAAATCCCAGAGGGATGTTCAGCGTTTGCTTCTCTTAGCCGGTATGTCTTTTGTCTCGTTAGCGAAAGATGAAGTCAGCTCATTACTAGGCTGCAATGTGCAGGGGACACATTCGTCAGTAGATCGACAGGAATGAAAATACGTCAGCCGTACACTGTGAAAACCATCTTGGACCAAGCGTTGCGAAGCCCCATGTCGCTAGGAACAAACAGCAGGACTGGAGTTAAGTGCCTAGAGGGCGCTGAGCTATAAAGCTTGGTTCAATGCACTTTCGGTAGAGAGGTTGTCGAGCAGGGACTGGGTAACGTGATACTCCACTAGCTACGTGCACTATAGAGCTCACTGCTAGGCTCAAAGATGGCCTGTGAGAGATTGGCCTTATGTGACGGCCTGACGGCGTGAACCTACCTGATAACCGATAGATAGCTGAAAAACGTCTGAACTTAACAGGTAAGGGACTTTTTTATCACACCGTGTTGACACCCAGTCATTACGAGGGTATCAGAGCGCATCTGACCATAGGTTAAATAACAAGTTTAAACCAGTGGGGATAAACCCCTCGGCGATGGCACCCAGCCCACCACCCGGTAGGTGCAAACCATGTTTGACTGCGCGGAGAAGTGTAACGAGGTCTGTTTGAACAAAATCTTGTCATAGAGACTAGTTCCAAAGAACAAGCCGGTGGCTTTCTCGTCAGACGTAGGGGAACTTTTTCTAGAGGCAAAGGTTTATGAAGGAGACTGGTGAGCTTCGGCCGTGGCCCAACGTCTGGCTCAATAAATAAGAGCAAGAACGCAGCCCGTTGCTTCGGGGTTCCCCTTCACGGTTCTACGCGTTTTGTGTGATGGGGAATAGAATAACCGATGATGGGCGTCGTTTTGGCAAGTTGACCATTCAAACTGTGAGGGAGAATATTCGCGTCAACCAGTGCTCGTTGAGACTGAAACTTCATGTGGTGTGACGGCTTGCGCATCTCGACATTTCGGGCTATACTGTACAGAGTTACTCATACCAGGCGGACCAACACGTAGAGGTCTGATAAACCACAGTCTCCTGGTCCTCCAGGTTGTCTCAACCGCTTTCGCTTGTGAACAAGGATCAGGTTGCACGATCATCTCGAGAGGAAACACAGCAACTGTCCTGCTAACTTTAATCGATAACCCCGCGATTAGGACTTCCGAGACAGGTCGAGAACACTGATCTCATTAAACTTGCTAGGCGATATTTTAGATTACTGATGAGCCGGCTCTAACGAGAGCGAAACTCGGGTCTGGAGCTTCTTTTTGAAAGAGGCTGGCTGGAGAGTCTAACTGAATGCGAGGGCTGCGATCAAATATGGGTGATGTTCAACTTGAAAACGAACCACATCCCCGACTACTCATTAGACGTCTTACATTGTTGAAATTCTGATCCCAGAAATCGTTTTATTTTGTTCTATACTGTAGCTGTCCTGAAGTTTGTTGTCCACAGCAAGCTGTCGATTCGGGACATATGGTAATCTGCCTTACGCTTAGAACCATTTGAACCCTTAGACCGCTCTTGCCGACACTGCCAGATGGAATTAAAGGGGCTGGGCATATCGACCACTAGGTTAGCGGCCGTCAAACAAAGACAGTCCGTACACCAGAGTTGCGCTTTAGTCAAATTAATGCAGTCAGTTCTGACCAAATCCAAAACAAACACTGAAACAGTCTTGCATAGTGCATCACCACAGTGGACAGTTGCTAATCAGCGCCGCAATGTTAGCGCCAACGAGCAGCGGTCACCCACACCGAACGAGTTATGGCTGCAGCTGACCCACTGAAGCTAGTGCGACACACCTGCATCACCATGGGCAGATGGTAGTAGTATTAGTGTCTTGCAGTAATTTACAAACTCCAGTCAGGCAGGCTCCATGGAGGGGGTAAACTCATCTGTGAATCGTTCAGCGGTCACGTATGGGTAACGAGCACTCACTACATTTTGTGCGAAAATTTCACTGCACCTGGATGTAGCACAGTATATGAGACAAAATGATATCACGGGCGAGTGAAGTCAGTATTGTGCACGTTCAAAAACCCGCCAGCGGATCGATGGTCCACTGGTACGAGTGATCGGAGAAACACTGTACTGTTGTGCTGTCTACTCTTGTTGTGGGGCTCAGTTTAGCCGGCCTCCTGCTTCTAGTGTGTTGATGCCACAATCTTGCAGTGTAGCACTCTGACCGGTAGAATTATGATCATCCGCTGAAACTGATGTCCTACAGTTGCACTTCAGTTCTCAAGTGTAACAGGGTTGCTGGTCCAGATGATCTCGTGTTGATAATTCTCATTGAGAACCGCTGATATTTTGCTGTCCCTGATGATGAGGATGATGAGGAGATTTTATCATCAAACTACTTTCAAAGTTGTCAGTAGTCTGACTTTTTACTGCGCTAGTCCTGAAAACAATCTGCATCGCTGATCTGATGGAGAAAGAACTCATCACGTTACACTTTCTGGTCTTCCCTGACATATCTAAACGAGGAAGAGGTCTGTCTTGAAGTTTTGTTGAGTTGGGATTTAGCATAACGAATATTCATGCCGTTGTAAATTTGAAGGTCCCAGGTTGTCACGGTTACAAACTGATCATAACGTGTACCGATACAAACCGACCTATAATGTGATGCCAACAGAAACCAACTAGTTTAACTGCCATGCATTAACCACAGCTTACATTGCCGACGTTTCAAAAGATATACAGGAATTGATAAATAAGTTTTTATTATCGCTTCTGCAGAGTATAATCCTCCAATGAACGTCTGCTTTATTTTAACAAAATGACCAAACACATGGAGTACTGAAGAAATCTTTAACGTTATCTGGTGTTATCGCATACACTGGACTGTGACTAGGTTGCTTATAGTGATTACAGAATTCGAGTATAGAAGGAATGGCGCCGCGAAAGTGTGCATACCTATATATATTTCAATATGACAGATTACTTGAAGCTGTCGTCAAACGCGAACCGTCAACGGATTCGAGTTGGTTAGCACGACTCGTAATTAAGTTATTCGCTCAAAGCGTAGTGAGTGCTACGTTTTAATGTTTCAAGTTTAATTAGCGTGGCGCCAAAAATGTACTTAGATACTATTGTTTGTAAGATTGACAGTTATTCAGTAAAAGACTGATATTCCCATTCCCACTCTGAACAATTAACAGACGACTACACAGTGGCCGTAACCACTTAAATTTCCACGGCAAATGCGTCATCAGTTTACAAACGATATGTTGAGTTTCCGCAAAGATCTGCAGTTTCTCACGGCATCGCTTTTTTATGCACAGTGTTCCCCCCTTCTTTCTCCGACAGGTCATTTTGTTCTATCAAAAACCTGATAACCTTACCCGTCGGCTCCAAAATCCAATAAGACATTCTTCTTCATGATCACCCAAAAGAAGACTGTCATGTGCTCCCAATTCATTGCATAAAATAGGAAGTGATCTAAATTTTGGGTGTCTCGTGGTCATTATACTCAGCATAACAACCCAAACCAGTTTTACATGTGACGACACATTTTACCATTAGATCGTTTCTAAGAACAATATAGTGGGTGAATCGGACGTGGGACCTATGTAAAACGCTTCTGATTATAACAACTACTGTGACCACGTTTGTAGTTGCACCATGTTCATAAACATCGAAACACTTTTCTTGTAGTATATGGTGTTTTTTATATACATCATTAATCGTCTGCGTGTGCACCGTGTCAAGTTAAACATCAAAAGTTGCACTTCGATTCTGACCATCTAGGCATCTTAGTTACTTTTCCTAACGTGATTTTTAACTGACTTGACCTGGTGAAGAATTACCCAAAACGTACTTTCATCATACTGTGTTTTTTCTGAATAAAATTAACATTTGCACGAATGTGAATCAAAAAGTTCAGGTATTTATCATGTTGTCTGTTTTACTTTTAAGAAGAGGTTGACCGGTAAAACCCCCGAGACCTTCGTAACACTTTGAGCCTTCCTCAGGTAACTTGTAAGCCCCAGTTTGCATAAGCCTGGAATATAGGCTTCGGTCTAGGGTACACAAGATGTCAAAATGAACAACAGTCAGACTATTTGTAACAGACAGGTCCAGATAAGAGAAAAAAGCATCCGTGAACTGTGTACTCGCATCTGGGAACGATATTCAACTAGATCTTTTCAAATCACCGAAAGTTTTTTCGATGCTCTTCTCGGTTCTTTTGTATGTACAAATTTTAGCTAGGCATTTTGAGCAAGCTTTGGTACAGAAGTTCATTATGTGTAATGGAGTTGATTCACTGTCCCAGCTTAGGCAAGTTTGTTATTTAAAGTTGAAACTAGTGAAAATCAATCTATAATGTGATAAACAGTTTAATTCGTACAAATCACAGTAACTGATCTTTTTTCAATAGATAAGTGATAAATAGTCTATATGGAAACTTCTAAATTTTGTTTTTGAATATAATACAAGAAATTGTGGTAATTTGGTCCATTATNGTCCATTATGTTTTCCGTCCGTAAATCTACATTTTGTGGTTTAGGCGTCTATCTCGGTATCAAGTCTACCTTCGAAGAAAACAGTGAGTTTACGAAAATTTTTCTTTGGTTATCGATCTTTTTGAAATCAGGGTAATCTCTGTTGATGTGTTTCTTGTTAAAATCCTTAAACTACCATACACATTCACCATATCACAGGAACGGTTGTGGCCACATTTTGATTGAAGTTTAATTTCGTTTTATGCATTGTACTGTTAGTCTTTTCTAAAAGATTTCCATTTATCTAAAAAGCCTAATCAAGTCATTAATGAAGGTTCCTCATACTTCATTTGGCACCGGGGTTCGATTATTGCAAATGTAAAAGCCTCTTATGTAACCACCAGACTAACTGGTAAATTCCGAAATAAACTAGCGGTCACATGGTCACCTTGAACAAAACAGCAATTTCGTTCCATCGCTACGCACAAACCATACTCTGTAAATATGTAATAATTCTTTCGGTGGTTGCACTAAGGATTTTTAATAGGTGAATTAAAGAAGTGTTTATCTACACTATAAATAATCTGTAATTTGTTGACAAAGGCTTACGTCAGCTAGATAAGTGGACATAGTTGGTCAGCTTCACCTCAAACTTGAGAAGTCATGTGTAGATTAACTAATGGACAGTTTGCTGCAAAGTTTTACAGTACAACTCAGTTAATTTGCAAAGTTGCTAGACTTAAAAACGCTTATAACAGTGTGGTGAAAACCTGAAAAATCGTCCAGTTGATTTTGGCGGTAAAATATGCAGTGTGCTACTGCTACTCATTCAAACAAACGTGGTAAATCGCGGTAGAAATCGAGATATAAACAGTAAATGCGGATACAGTTCAGTTGTTTACGACCGACATAGATTTTGTGGTAATCAAATAAATGTTAGCGTATCAAACACTTAGGACTAAGAGAGAGTAACCCAAACAAACGAGTCACGTTAAATTCGGGGAGCGAGATATACTACTGAGAATACCTGTGCAGAATAAAGTGACCGGGGAATTGGAATTCGCGGTTTCGACAAATGACATACGCTTGGTGTGAAGGCCGTCCAGTTTAAGTCTACGCGGAATACGTCATTTACGTGGGTTACATTTATCCATTACACCCTGGAATGAACTGCCGATGCGTGCGTATACTGACCGAACTGAGTCCAGGTAGGTATTTAACATGTGCTCTTCAAAAATTGGAATTTGTCCGAAGCAGTGAAAGCCGTGAGGAAGCTGTCTTGCTGATAACGCCTTACTCTCAATTGCAGCTCGGTTGTTTGTTTGCAAGGTATAGGCACCTTGATGCTGAATGTTTGAATATGGACGTAGTCATTTTCAGTAGTTAGGTCCCTTATCGTCCCCTTTGTTTTCCTTCTCTCCTCTTATATAGAGTTTGCTGGTTTTTCATGGTTGTGTGGCAATTAAGCGTTAGTGTGAACCACTGATGTATTGCTGTCTATTATGATGATGATGACTGACACACGTAGGAAACTAGGAAAAAACATATAGGGTTTTTTCCTGGACAAGAACGTGCTCATGAAGTATGTACTTCTCGCTAAGTTCAGGAGCGGCAGCATCTGCACCGCCGACCAACAGGTGCTTTATTTCCCGAATAGAAATGTGAGACAGTTCACTGGACCGATCTACACGGTCAGTGTCGCTAAAACACAGAGGTGTACTGAACAAGTGTGTGAACACTTCGTCGGCGTTCTATTTCCACAGCTCACTTCGGGTTGGGGTTTACGGCAAAACGACCGAGGGTTTCAGCACAAAGAGGGGCGTACATCAGGGATGTCCACTTTCAACATTTTTGATCAATCTCGTCACACACAATGTAATGAAGGACTGTCCGCGGCACTCACAAGATGCCAGCGTGGACCTCCGGCCTGGTGGAAGACCGCCTGATCTTCAATATGCTCACAACAACTTGTTGTTGTTTGACAATTTCCGAGTCGCATACATAATGCGAGAATGCATTTTGTGCCTCTTCAAACATTTCCGAACGTGGCCTCAAAATGCAAAATGTTTTTGCAGGACCGTTGAGATTACGCAGAGTTAAGATTAGACACTGAACTTGCGGAGGTCCATTGCCGGTTTGTATAACTGGGAGGCTGCATGAACGAGGACACAGGTGTAGGGAATGAGGCAAAAGCGCGTATCTCTTAAGTTAGAGCGGTGTTCATCAATCTGGTGCACGTATGGCGACAGACTTGCATCTCTCTGAGGCATGAGGGTCGTGTACATAAGACGACGACGAGGGCTTTATCAATCGATGGACGCGAAGCGTGGTCGCTCACGGTAGAAGAAATGAAGCACGTTCAGGTATTTGACCACCAACTCCCATGTTCCATCGCTCGCATCGGCTGGCACCAGCTAGTAAACAACGAAGAGGTTAGGAAGCGGGTACCTGGTAGTAACAGTCAGGCGAGTTCCTCTGTTCAATCCTTACATTCGCACAGACTTAGATGGTTAGTTTACGTAGGAAGAATGTCAGCTACTCGTCTGTCACATCGAGCACACATTGCTGATGCTGCAGCGAACTAGTGCAAAGTGCGAGATGGACAGATGATGAAGTGGCTTAGATGGATGGAGTCGTTTACCAGGGGGTAGGCCGCTGTAGATTGGTTTCGTTTCACGGACTGGGTACTTCGCACCTCACAGAGTTGGTGACTTGAGACATTAGGTGAGGTAGCGTCTAATCGGACCCAATGGCATGAATTTTGTCGTTGTTTGACCGACTTGTGTGTGAAGTGAGTGCGTGTAATGATGTTGGGCATTGAATGCCGTGAGGAAGCTGTCATGCCGATGTCGCCTTACCTTCAACTACAACTTGATTGTTTGTTTGCAAAGTTTAGGCACCTTGATGTTGAACGTGTGAATATGGACTAATCTATTGTTAGTGGTTAGGTCCCATCCTATCTCCTTTTGTTTTTTCTCTTCCTGGCTGAGATTTGCTTTCTTCCCCATGGTTGTACGTTGATCAGTCAACCGTGAGAACCACTGATTTATTGCGGTCTGAGGAGGATGTTGATATTGTTTTACAATGGGTACTCCAAGTGCAGATGTTTCCGATTGTGGTTTAGAATCGATACTTCATTTTCACTGAATTCATTTTGAAACTGCGGATCCATGGATAAATGATTCTATCTGGATTTGTGTGTTTTAATTTTATTGTCGGGTTTAGACAATGGGAGGACTTAGCATTAAACCAGCCATTAACCTATGATCGCGATGAACAGCAGTGGGTGACCGGACACGTGTGTCACTCACGCGCCTCCTGATCTTATTCCTTCGGGTTTACCTTGGATATATGTTTTATGGGTGAAACGATAAGTGGTCCAGCGAACGCCACTTGTGCTGAATAATATGTGCAAGTGCCACCGTCAGGTTAATCCGAAACGGATGTTACCAACCGTGATTACATTGGGGTATGATGGACTAAACTTTGCTCAATTCACTTTGCTGGACGGTAGCCGCATGCAACTTGGTCTGAACGAATTATCATGCTGCAACCAGATCACTTTTATGAGCCTCGATGAAGAAAACGATTGCGGTAGACTAATGGAGTGACCCCAACGATCTCCAGATAACATTTTACCTTCTGTGTAGAGAAAACCGCACAGAGCATTCCAAGCGTTGATTGTGAATACAGTTTTAAACAATGTCAATTTCCTTCTCTCTTGCGTGATGATAATGTTGACCTGCAGGTGGAACATATCTCAGCTGGTAAGTGGCAGTCTTGTATACTCTGCTAATTCCGTAAATTTCGATTGACCGAAGGAATCCAGGCGGCAACACCTCCATGTCATCAAGATTAAGCTTTGGTTCGAGTGTAGTGCAATACTGTAGAATATGACCGTAACGTAATTCTTCACATATTTTCATACAGTCTGGATAAGAAGAAATCGACTGTAGGATATCCAAAGTAAATATGCATCAAGTTAATGTTATCCACTAGTATCCGCATGTTAAATATGGTCAACTGTGTGGCATGAAAATAGTTCGAGTGTTGACACTTGTTTTCCTTAGAACGATGCGCTGTCCTCCTAATAACAACTAGTTTCAGCATGATACTTCGTTCAGTCCGACTTGCACATTTCACTTGTTGCTGTTGCTAAACAACAAAGTAGCTCAACGTCAGCAACACATTTGAGCCAGCAGTCCACGATGATCTTGATCACGCAGTAATCAGTTTATGAGTACAGTAGGTTAAAAAAACATACTGAGTTGAAGTAAATTTGACTCAATAACGGGCCTTATGACTGAGATACTCCATGCAACACCCATCGTTCCAAAAACGCGACTATATTACGTTATATCAGCACCCACAAACGGTGCGGTGAACATAAAAAGTTGAACAGGACACGTATCAAAATCTGTGGGGGAATTGTTGGATTTCAGTCGAATTTTTTATTAATGTGTAAATCTGTTGCCTTCCTTTGCGCTGCCTCTCAAGTGGTGGAACACTTACACAGACGTGCATCAGCAGCCAGTTGTTATCGATCGCAGATCATGGTGGCTGACACTTCGGGACGTTGGGGCCGAATGACTTGAACAGAAGTGAGCGTACACCCCTATACACCCCCACTAGCCTGGTTGTGAACAAATGAGTGATTTGAAGCTGTTCATTGACAGTGATTCAGTTGAGAGGCCGGTCTTTGGGTAACCCGTTTGGGCAAGCTCTCTATAGCCGAAGTTCTCGCGAAACAGTTTGGACCCCGGATCCGGTATTGGGGTTCATAATTATGGGACGATTGGTATGAGAAAAAGTCCGGCCAGAATGATAATAATGAGATGCTAAATTCTACTTTCTAAATTTTTAATCAGTATGGGAAAGTCTACAGATACCGTTGAATATATATATATATATACCATATCGCACACTCCTGTCACTTTTGTGTATCCTGGTTACCAGTAGCCACAAGCAATGGCTACTGGCTACTGATAAATCTGTTCGCGATTGGTGAGCAATGAGGGGCTGGTACGTAAAAGCTTCATCACTGAATCCAAATGAACCAAATTAAAGCATAATACTGCTCTCATGGGGTGTGTCAACAAGATCGTTTTGTCTCTAACATATAGCCAATAAAAAGTTATATTCACAAACGGAACAGAGTTACGAACTGATCTGAGACACAACGTACCACTAAAAACCCATGTGGTAAGGATTGTTGTGCCGAGTGCGGTATTGTTCGGTTCTATGGCCTGTTGTCTAGCTACGTTGTACTACTGCAATACACAGTGTTTTGTTTTGTTAGTTAGATAACGTTCTCCTGTTACAAGGTTGTGACCTCAGGTTAAATTTTGATCCTCCAGCCAATCGATTACCATATGGCTAGAATGACGGTCACTCTTCAAAGGCGTTTGTATTTTGGAAATTCTCTCCATACAAGAAGCATTAAAAATCAAACTAGTAAAGTGGACCTAATCAACGAAGCAGCTTCTGAAATCCATAGTAATTACGAATAGCCTCAGGAGAAAACGTGTCCTCTGTGTGTAGTATGCAGACCAAGGTATACCAGCTCCGTCGCCCCAGCGTTACTATAGCGTGAGCTCCATGAAATCATAACCGGGTCACATTTAGGCAAAGTGTAGGTCGACGTATTTAACGGTTTTCAATGGAGAGCATTTGAACCAGGCTAGTGAAAGATATGCAGAATATTGTTACTTCCCAACCGTACAGAGGACGTTCGTGTGAGAATATACCGTTCGTCGTACTGATGCTCATTCTTAAGTAATTTCTTGCGTAGGCCAAAACGAGTTAAGCCAAAAAGGTAAAGGCCTCGTAACGTTTTGATCTACACCGGGAGCCACTAGAAAGCGATTTAAATCAGAAGGCAGTCATCAAATGACACGGTGGGGGGGGGGTTGAAATACGCTGTATGAAAAATGTGCCATTAGGTTGAATGGGTTAATGAATAAAATGAATTCACAGCGTCAAGAGCTTGGGGATGAGTAGGGTTGAAAATTTGTTGTGTTTGTGTACAGGACCTTAATTGTTACCATGGCGTGGTGGTCAGGCTTGTGTGCTGTTTTGGTCCGGCGGG
>QNGE01008739.1:3110-15454 GCA_008508345.1 Paragonimus westermani | reverse complement strand
CTTCTCACACATGCGTTGGGAAATATATATTATTTATCTATTTATTTATTTATTTATGCGCGATCACTACAGATATTCACAGCCCATACAAAGACGAATAACTGAAAAGTAGCATCACCAGGGAAATTTCTAGCGCTTTTCCGTACATCGACTTGAGCACTTTACGTCTGTCGGTCTTTTCCCCAGTAAAAATTTGACGAAATTTACAAAAATGCCCATCCCAAAACCTTGTAGAAAGTAAACTAGTGTAATATCCTATTTTTGGGGGCTAAACATATGAAGCGAGAGAAGTATCTTTTTTCTGTTGTGTGCGTCAAAGTTTCATATACTACAGTCATTTTCGACCACGTTTTTTATAACAGGCTTTACGTTTTTGTTACTGTTTACTTATCGTTTTGTATGTTTGGCATACGCGCCTACCGTTGTTCACACGTCACCTGTCTACCTGTTCACGCGCATGTGTCCCTCCCTCTCTCACCCCGGCCCCGAACGAACCAATCCTGTTACTCACACAATCGGTTGGGTGACTGGTAGTCTTATCTGTCCCATCATTATTATGATGTCATTCGCTCGTGTTCGATGAAGCTACGCGCTATTGCCGTCACGTATTCTCATTCTACTTTGGGCTGCCTACGTGTCAGGGCTCGCAGTTTAACGTGGTTGTAAGTTTTAACATTTGGGGTGTAAATATCTGCACTGATCACACATTGCCCAGCGTGCTTCTTACATATGCGCTGAGAAATTTATAGCATTATTATCATCCGAAGACTACACTTCAAACTCAGTTCAGGAAAAGATACTTGTAATCTCAATAATTGTAATTTATTCCTATATCTGGAATAAAATTCCGAATGAAGTCAGAGCAAGTTACAACGTTCACTGTTTCTTCAGAAGTACTGACAGCTATCTTGCATTATTAAACTCAGAGTCTGTCCTAAAACTTTGAGTCCTCCGATGAATTTTTCAAATGTGACTCGGGAAAAATTGAGCCCTCAGCCTTAATAATGCGCAAACCACTCCCTGCTATGAAGCTCCCTAAGAAAACTGTTTTCTTGTAAATGTTCGTTTTATCTGTCATTTGCCCACATCCCCATCTACTGCACGCCCAAGAAATCGCATAGAAATCAACATCACTTTAATCATGTGCGCTATTGTGAACACCCTACCCAGGCTTCTGGAAAATGTGAAATTTTCGTTTACTGATAAATCCAACAGGATAATCTTATAAGATGAACTCAGAACAAGCGCACAGAAGAATCAAGTTTTCAAACCTCAAAAACATTTTTCCACGTATGTATATCCACTTGTATTAGTCTATTCATTCCGGCAATCATCAGGGTCATATAGCTTACAAACGGATTACCGAATATCACACAAAACTGCCAGAAAAACCCTCCTGTACACCTTGGACAGTTGCATCCAAACCTTCATTCAACTGTTTTGTTGCTTCCTCTGACTCAGTCCCTCCGTGTTAACCAGCTAACAACTTTTGTGTGTTGCAAAATGTAGACTTCATTTTAAGAGTCGACCTTGCGTGCAAACTGAAGTCAAGCTCCGTACAGAGTTCTTGTTAACTTATCATAATCACTTCAGGACTACGTGCTATCTATCCGATTATCGCCAAGTGATATACTAACCACCACACTAGCAAAATCAGGTATATTTTGTACAAAAAACAAAGCTGCACCAAACTGACCAATCAGAGAGTCTGCCTGGGACGAGGTAGGTTTATGACACACACAAACCTAAATTACACTAAATGTCCAACGCAAAAATAACCCCATTGGTCCATTTCGTCCACTGATAGATAGCTGTAAAATATCCCCAAGACGGCGTATATTAACTCACTTCACAGCAAACAGTAAGTTTGAACGCTTTAACATGATGCATCACATATTGAAGCGGCCATGAACCGTTGTAACACAACGTCAATTGCGGCATCGTATTCAAGCTAGACGGTGGGACACGAAATACGCCAGAATGAGAGCAAAATTCACGAAAAACTTGGCGGTGGAATTATTGCCAAAAAATGGTCACAGCAAGGGGAGGAGAACAAGAAATATTAGGTCCTCTGGCACTTCAGTGCACTGTAAATAAAGGGGATGTATCCAACTTCAAAACAACATACGAAATGGAACAAACATCGATGAAAATCACCGACGGGGAAACAGAACCTAAGATACACTGTTATAAGTATTCACATCTACCTGGAAACTCGGCTTCAACATACAACAACATTGCACATGACAACAATTCTATAAGACTTGTAACATTCTTGAATCTATGGAGTTGATGACAGAAGTCATGTTGAAAGGCAGTTGACATGCATACGTGAGAGCCAGGATGAGACGGCACTACCTACAAGCGATCGAAGTAGGTGATTCACTTTGCTTCAACAGACATCAACAGTGTACATGATGACGTGATTGATGCACCTGTTTTTCTATCTTGTTCTTCCTACCCTCTGTTTCGTGCAATGTAAAACCATATTCTCATTCGGGTGCCTACGTCTTCACTTCTGGTCTCAGTATAGAGGGAACTTTGGTGGTAGTAGTTCCACATTCAGTTAGGACCTGTAAAATCTTTGCACTCACCTTCGACGGTATGTCAAAACGTGTAATCCTCAAACTCTATTTTTCCCTTTCCACCTACACAGTCAAATGGAACGGCAATCCGGTGCCTGTGGTTTTCCTCATGCACCGACGGATAAGTTTTCATTCTGGGGGGCAATTAACCGCTGCAAGTAATCCATTCAGGACAGCAATTGTTTGAAGCGAACCTACCACAATCTTCCAGTTAGACTGCATTTTGGAGTCAGAATTCGGTTTCCTGAATTACGCAACAGTCTGGGAGGAAAATGACTGAGCACGTACATCACGCTCATCTTGCCCAACGGAGGATTCTGCGAAAATTCAACAGCTGTCTTGGCGCTCTTGTATGAACACCAGCTATTCTAAGACATGATTAAGGGTCTGCATCATTTTAGTCCGTTGCCTTAATAACATGTTCAAAAATTCTGTGGGAACAGTGACAGTCGTAGTATCCACTGACGAGCTGAATGCAGACACTAGAGAGAGCGAACCGTTGGGACTTGCGCTGAGAAAGGTGGTGAAGGGGCAGGTAACTGGGGAGGAGGCAGTCGGGTGGAAGTATCCTATCCGTGAGGACGTCGCGGATGGAGAGGTTACAGTAGGATGTACAACAGGGGATGCTGTCCTGCAGGGCACATATATGGAACAACTGGTGTGAGTGAGAGGGTAATATCTGGGAACGATAGCGGTGTAGGAGGTTTGGGAGGTGTCCTCAGGCGACGGCCTAGGACTAAGGACGGTCAGAGCAGGCTGAATGGATCGACTGGAAGCAACTTGACCCGTGCGTACAGTAAACGTTGCACATCGAAGTTACCCTATGTTGCTACTGTACGAGGAGGCTTTTGAGTCGTCGGACGATGACAACGACAACAGTCTTCTAGGTAGCTTACTAGAAAATTGTAGGGACATTCTTGGTTCGCCACGTTTTCCGAATTCCTTGCTATTTATTTTCATTGTCGGCACTAATGATAGTGATTGGTTGCATGTTTACACCCTCTCGGTTGTTCGGCTGTCCAAGGCTACAAAAACAGAGACTTCCAATCGCTTGCTAGCCGGTTGGTCGTGCTGTGCTTTTTGTCGTGCTTCATTTATAGTTCATTTTCCCGGCCTACTTGCAGTAAGCGCTATCGCCCATTTTTCGGCTTTTAGTGGAGAATAGGCAGGGTTGTAAACGTAGGAACGTTCCAGTTCTCTACACAGTGATTTCAAAGCAAAATCAGGGGAAATTATTGAGGCGCCGTAGTCGCTTTCCCATCTCCCCTGTAACATCAGGATAGTCCAGGTGTGATGTGCACTCTACCTCTATGGCCTAACATCTGGGCTTCAGTGCTTTGTCTAATAACAGTGATTCAGAATGGCTCAACATCAAGTTCTTGAATGATAGCGCTCACAAGAAATCGCGAGGAGCTAGGTTGTTATGCTATTTGAAGTACGACACTGTCACTGAAAGAGGGACTTGGTGTGTTCGGTCAGGTTACATGCCATTCTTTATTCATGACGGAATGAACACGACGCATGCCTCTTCTCTTGGTCATCGAATACTACGTTTAGCAAATCTGGAACAAGAACGTTTCATTTATTAGCCTTTGTGTGCAAGAATGCGAGAGGCATACAAAAATTGTGTCCATTGGAGACATCGAGCAAAGCCCACATTCGTCATTCGAGAAACGTGAGAATTTCTTTTATGGATCACTAGAAACAAAATGTGCAGCAACCACAGACATGGCAGGTTTAAGAGTGAGGTATATTAAACAGTCAAATCTAGAGCTGTGATCACAAAATTATTGGGAGCAACATTTGTAAACAAAACGTTGTTTTCCAGAAAATGTGAGCAGTGACAAACTCCTGGGACGCTTATTGACATACCGGTATATGAGTGCGAGGGAGAACCACCACTTTCAGCGGGTAAGGACACACGTGCAGACCAACACCTGTAAATTGGACTAGCAGGTTTGGTGGGACCGTGAATCATACACTTCAGTTTGTACACGAGTGATTCTAATGGGAATGCCGAAAATCGGTCGAGTGCACTATTGTTTAAAACATCGTCAGCAAGATGAATTAGAGAACGCACGTCATACACCATCTCTGCTTGACCAAACAATCGTGAAAAAATGTACGTGAACACTTGGAGAAGTCATGATAAACATGGGTACTAAAATAAGCTATGGTAAACGAGGTGAAGAGGGATGACAAAAGTATATATAGCTATAGAAACATGTTGAAAATGTTTACTCCGCATCGTCCCGCAGGCCTCTCAAGACAGAAAGGTCTAGACATAGCGGGGACTGCTTACACTTGGTTGCTCTTCACTGACGAGAGACAAGAAGCCCATGGCATTTGCAGAGAATATCACAAGTCCGGCTTTTTGACAATGCAGCACCCTTGTATTGATTCGGTTGGTCGTCCGAGAATCGGTGCCGGCTTTTATTAATGCAGACCTCGAGGTCTAGTTGCTGATCAACCGACGGCTCCCGCCCATGTAAACAGAGTGCAAGAGGTGTATTTTTGTGCAACACACCACATCTGAAGGTGAAGGAGGGAAAAAAAGAGCCGACCGCTGCGCGTGGAGCGCAACAAGTGGCGTCGGTTTTCGCGGAAGCACCATTTAAAGTAAGAGTTATCCTGCGACAGAAGTACGGATTTTTTACACTTATCACGGCTATAATGAACACCCTGATTGTGTATTCGTTTAACAACTCTACTGATCGATGTGTCCCAGAAGTTAGTCTTCAGACTAACGCTTACGTTGCCTTCTGCAAACCGTATAGCAGCCGACCTCACGTCACGCGGTTCAACAGCAAATTCAAGAAGGTAAAGGTTGACGTCGTCTGGTCTACGGTTCTCACCGTAGATACTGCCACTGAAAGAACGAGACAAGTAGCTCGTATAGGCGACGTAAGATAGACCACAGAGTGTGCTTTCTCCATTTACTCCGTGAAACGTCATTAGTTTTCAAGTGTGTTACAGTGGCGAATATGTCCGCACTTGACGGTTTGCTAACGCTTGTTTAATGACATTAACTACACCGATGTGTAAATCCACCCAGACACACTACACGTGTCAACGAATTTCTCAAAGTTCCCATCAGTGTTCTTGCATCCGTAGTTCGGACAGTCTTGTTCTCAGAATTTGCGACAGCCGACTGACGCGAACTCTGGGAGAGCTACCTGAAACGACCCAATCCAGAAGTCAATCGACAGGATTGTTTGACAGCATATGTTCGACATTCTCAGCTTCAAAAATTTGGTGCATGACACTCAGAAAGCCCCTTCCCAGCGGAAGAAATGCTGATGTGGAGATTTCCAACATCTCGGCGAACGCGAGGACGGATGGTGGAATGACTGACTAGTAATCGCAAACCACACTAATAGTAATATGTATTCGTTAGTATGATCTTAAGTATTTTTTAGACTGCTGATGGCCAACCACCTTCAAATAATGCAACCAAATGGTGGCGAATGCGGAAACCTCACAACGGGACTCAGATCAAATTTAAATATGACGAGACTGAACGTGTTGTACACTGCAGTTTGGCTACACAAAAGCATTTATGTATACAATAAGTAGCTTCTTATGTGTGGAAATTTTCTTCTGGTATATATTTAATTAACTAGATTTATGCAGACAAACTGTGATGACGGAACCATTCCCCGGGGTATCTCATTGAAATCCACCCATATTTTTGTCTCATTGGTCACAAAAACGCAGATTTGTTCCATCCCAAGGTATATCTAATTCCTACCAAATACTCACATTAATCAAATATCAAGTTGATGTCACCCTGTACCTGCCGTACTTCATCTCCAATCAATCCGTAATATATGGCAGCAGGGCAGTTGAAACCGTCGTTTGTTTCATAAGCTAGCGTAAAACTGCCAATATCGCATAGTCCTCATTAAAAATATCAGCTACGTACACATTTTTCGTCACATTTTATGGACTTACTCCACATTTTCCTACCTAACACATGAGGTAGCACTCCTTTTTACTTTCAGATACATCCTTCTGCGACGAATTGACATACAAAACTCCGTACTGACCGAAAGATCTACTAAGCTTTCGGATTTGGGAAGTTTTCGAACAACCTACGAAGTCGTGTGACGAAATCTACTCACTTGTTTACCACACTTCTGAAATCCCCGTCTTTCTCACCCTAGCCGAAATAAGTCAACACTTTCTCGACGATAGTTATGTCAGGGGATGTCGCCATCCTTTGAAGATGCATTGGACGTA
Source organism: Paragonimus westermani (assembly GCA_008508345.1). Lineage (NCBI taxonomy): Eukaryota > Metazoa > Platyhelminthes > Trematoda > Plagiorchiida > Troglotrematidae > Paragonimus > Paragonimus westermani. Next base: position 8,627 of record QNGE01008739.1, on the reverse strand, counting down.
TTTCCTAACATGACCTCGAAAGTTTTGAAGAGTTGGCTCACAGATAAACTTGTAAGAGGCAAGTTGGTGTGACATTACGTCTTTTGAACCGTATTTGTGGAAAAAGCGAACTACCTTTTTAAAGAATGTGTGTGCCAAAGTTTAGTGAAATGCGATCTTTTTCTCCCTCTGTGATTACGACCTTTTGTTGACAGATTTCACTTTTGCAGTACTGCACACCTATTTGTTGTTTTGTATCCCCTGTAATTACATCCATTGATTGCGTACAAACTCGCGTGCTTCTTAGACGTGCGTTTAATTATATGCATCGTTTATTATTTTTATTATTCAGTCATATCTGTTACAATCGACGTGCGAATTCTGAACGTTTGTCCGCTTGCTGACATCCGTGGTGGCCCACTTAGAGACGCATCTACGGGTGTAGTGTCACAGCTATTGTCTAGAAGGGCGCACGTTTCAATCACCACCATGCAAAAACTGAACATGTTAGAATTTTTGGCAGAATATCTCAACCTACATAGTGACCTTGAGTGGCAACTCTTCTTCTTCTATGATACACCACCAGGGAACCTCTGGGTATTGTTGAACGTTGTGGTCAAACATTTGTATGTCAAACATTTGTGGCGCGTGGTTCGGGGGAGACCAGTTATTATTTCGTGCTAGTGCGTATCCCGTTTTCACCATTTGCGCACTCAAATTTATGTACTATTTGTTGTATTATAGCACATTCACTTGCTTCGAGACCTTTTGAAAACAACCCATGGATAAAAGTTAAGTATCACATGGTAATGCTCGCTAAATTGGTCAATTTCTGCGCAAAAATCCATGTTGACGATGAAGGAAGGTGTAAAATATCCAGATTGTTCAATCAGTACCTGTTCCACCCCTGATATCGCAGAGGAGATCGAGGCCGCTGATGAAACGGCGGCCTCAACAGAAAATCTTAGCAAATTACACGAAGGGAACAAAACCAAACCACGTTCAGTTTCCATTACCAATGTATTCGTAGAACACGCCAAAAAATAAGGAAATTAGAGGCCGGCATAGCGAAACTACACAGTAGAAACGAGGAGCTTGCCGGAATTGTGAACAAAGTAGATCCTCCATTGTGCATTATAAATGCCTCAAGTAACACTCACCATCAGACTACCCTCAATCATGAAAACCTCGTAGCTGCCGGAACGCTCATTGATAGAGTAGCTACGGAATTGTATAAGCCGTTAAGCTGTGCGAGTAAAGTTGCGGTGTTTAACGTACCTGATAGAATGTCTCTGCTGTCCGTGGAAACAGTCTTACCCAAAGCCAGCAAGATGGAAGAACAAGAGTGTTCCTGGCTAAGACTCCGCAGGAAAACGCAGCGAAAGCAATTTCCATTGTTGCTACAGTTCACAAGTGAACTCGTAGTGAACAAATTGATCAGAAGACAAGAGCATGTTAGGTGTGGTGCAAGCCTTAAGTCCATAAGAGTGTTTGATGACAAGATGCCACTCAATAGAGAAATAGCGTGAGCCAACATTTCCCGAGAATGAGACACAATCAACAACCTCATTGTTCTGATTGTAGATCTCGACTGCTCCACGAGCCCTCTAAACTCGCAAGTTACAGCTGGAAACGCTGTTGCGTCGCTGATCCAGGCGAACACTGAAAAACAAACCACGTCTAGCTCTGACATAGCCAGGCGTGTTCAAGTTTCCGCGGCGAGACTCACGGCCATTGCTGAAAACATATCCCCTAATGCTCAACGTCACCCTCTGTCAACCGGGGTCTTGACTAGGAGTCCTAGACCTGAGGCACCCATAGTTACTCAGAACACTGGGAGAAGCAGATTGAATGCCCGTGATAATGACGTGGTTGCGCAAGCAGGGCCATCCATTTCATACCAAAGTAATTTCTCTTCGTTGGCTGGGGTAATTGGAAATACCAACGGCAAATCCAAAACAACTGAACAATGCTCTAAATCAACAGTAAGACCTTTAAGGTGTTCACCAGAGAAAAGTATTTGGGAATTGCGATATAGTAGTAAACCGAAAGAATCTTACAAGCGTCATGAATCTGGTTCTAAAAACCACATTCTAAGAAACAACGCTTCACAGGTAAGGCTGCACAATTTGTCTCCCACTGCTTCCAGGTCAAACTACTACTTTACTAGGGGTCACGGATACCACCAGTTATCCAGTAGCTTCGTAGTAACTCATCCTCCTACCCAAAATTTGAGTGTTACTAGGGACCAAGTTTCTAATATGTATACCCCAGCAAGTACGTCATCGCCTTATTATGTCAACAACACAAATGTCTGCCAAACCAGTCCTTTTTTGGTGCGCCCCCCGATATTTCATCAACCGCCACCTAGCCCTCCTCCCCGAATCCCAATCTGTCATCTCACTGTAATGAGACTCTTCCAGCTCAACTTTTACGACATCTCGGAACTGAGACGTGGTGCTTTCGTGACACCCCAGACAGGCAGATAAGCATCGTAGGATATGAAATGGTTCGTAAGGATCTTCTCACAGGACGTGAATCACTTATCTAAAAGAGCAAATTTCCTCAGTCACACTTGATGAGTCTATACTTCATAAACTCGAGGAATCGTCATGGTTAATATTTTCTATTAGTTCTCGCAAGCTACTTATAAGATGCATCTACAGACCACCTAATGCTGCGAACAATGATGTGACTCACCCGGTGGAGATAGGAATCATGTGCCCAACATGCCTTACGAACAAAAACTGATGGGCGGTGACTTTAATATTCCTAATATCTCCTGGACTTCATTCTCTGCCCCAGCAAAACAGGCCGAATTCTTTTCATGCATGCAACTGAATGGTTTGAACCAACATGTCCTAACACCCACCTGAAAGGGGCATATACTGGATCTCATGGTTACCATGAGTATTTCGTCTGTAGAGATATCGGTTTAACAACAATTTCCAGAGGGTTATCACAATGTCCCCAAATGTCCGTCTGGTCTCGATGCATTTGTGAAAAACACGCTCAGGAGAGCGTGATCAACGTACAGATTTTTGAGTGTATACACAGTTGAACACCAAATTTGTAAATTGTACAATGAGTCAGCTATGTGAATAGAGCAACAAAACAAACATTATATGAAGGGAAAATCCATGGTTAAGCAGAAAACTTCGAGCCACATAGTTATGAGACGATATCACTTGGGATCTGCACGGTTCGATAAAATAATTGATTTGTCACGTCAATTGGGGACTCCACAAGGTGACCACTGGACCAATGTCCAAGGTCGTTCCAAGCAAAGAGTGGTTGGATGACGGAGGGGATGTATTGGCGAAGAATGTAATCATTAGTCCATGTAGATAGTCCCGGGAAAATTTGCAGAAGATGTTTTCATGATGGGGACGAGGTGAAGACGCATATACCTTCTCGGGGAACGCATGGACCTCTCGATCGGACGTCATTCTTCGCTCAACTTCCGAAGAACTTTGAGGAGATCGCGATATGCTCAACCATTGCGGAACTTTGACTGTCCGGGCGGGGTGGGATGTTTTCTCGCGCGGAATATATCAATGAAACCAAGAATGGAGAGCGGAATCACGCGATTAACGAGAGAACGTAAAACTGACTATGTGAGCTATGACGAACGATGGAACATGATATTCTGGCAAAACGTTCTATGTGACGTTAATAGCACTGTGGTGATTGATGGAATATATACAATAAGCGAAAATCTGTTATCAAATAACACGAAAATAGATCGATTATAAACTATCATCGGTATACGATTGCTGCCAGATTGAAATGTCAACTATCTCTGTACGGTCGGTATATAGTGTGGGAACAATGTTTGACAAGATCGAGATGTTGCCTGGTAGTCTATCAGGAGAGAACAAGGAAGAGTTGCAACTGAAGGTTACTATGCAATCATAAGACGAAGAGGTTGAATGTTTTTGCTTTCCAAACTATATTAGCATGCTAAGCTTTGCATGGTAGTTTACAACACAGACACACAAGCTATTGTAGTGGACCTAAATAGTATATGGAAACTCAGGTGTGAATAGAAAGTGGAAATCTGATGAAAAGAAAAGCAAATAACTCACAATAGTTCGTGGATGCACGTAGGTTTAGCGTTCCACTACGCCAAATGAGGATTCTCCACTAATACTACTTGTCGTGTGTCCCCCAGATAGTCTCGATGTCACGACCGAGATAATTCCGACGACAGATAAATAGATTTGCCGAACTAAACGGTTGATTCCGCTGAATTTTAACTCTTCCAAAGATTTGTACGCCACTCACCCTGAACGAGGACAGTAAGCAGAACTCGCGAACTCGGAAGTGCGAAATTTGAATTATTGATTACTCTGTGTATCGATTAACCTCGTTCAAACATCATGTGTACATGCGAGGTTGGAGAAGATGAAAAGGCATGAATAAAAATAAAATACATGGAGTAAGAAATAGTGTACAAGACGCTACACTATCAATAGGTTTGGTGTACCATTGTACTAGGATGATTGGTTTGTTGCTAACGGGCATTTATATTGACACCTATACGTGTTGACTATAGACAGGTTCTCTTGTTCACCAGCGAGTCTAAAATACATCTATCCTGGAATCGGCGGCTTTGTTCGGTTCAAGGGGTGCGTGATGTAACATCACGCAACATAGATGGTTTTCCGTCAGATGTTATTAGGTCCGTTTTCGAAAATAACGTTCTCAGACAACTAGAGCTTGAAAATGGACATGGCGTTCGTCATTGTTAGGAAAGTTTCCAAGTTTCGTTTGAATCGGTGTATATTCTTACTGGATTTTATTGTATACGGGAGTTTGTTTCAAATCTAAGAATATTTTGCTAGGAAAAAATTTGAACGCAGTATTTTCTTGGATTTAAGAGTCGCCTTGTTTCTGAGGTTATAATTTTGCCTGTGTTGTAAGCTAGTCGCAAAGTTGTCGGTGAATTTCTTGCCATAGACCAGATTATACATGAGCTGAAGGTTAAGCTTGAGTCGCCGTAACCAGAGAGGACCGAGTACAAGCGTCTGGCAGCGTCCTCCGCAGCTCAGAGAAGATGGATAACCCAATAAGCTTTTCGTGAATGCAGGTTGGAGGCTTTCCAGAGTTAGTCTATCAGACTTGCGCAGGTGGCCATATATGAACGTGCATTACTCAAGCTGAGGTCGTACACATAGTTTATAAATGTGTAATCGCGCAGCAGGTAGAAAGAATGAGTATTTAATGTAATCGATGTTCGGAGTGTTCGTTCACCGTTAGTTGACATTAGGCCCTCGATCCATCCTGGGCCAGATGGTATCCCACCAATGGTCGTCAAGCAGGCAGGTGAGGATATACCCATCATCCTACTCAATTTGTTCAACCTATCTGTTTGCTGACGATATCAAAATCGTTTACACATTCCGCCAGGGCAGTAGTATCAATTCCTGTCTACAAGATATACGACAGGACCTAGCCTCCTTGCAGTTGTGGTGCAGAACATGGCTGATGTCGTTTTCAGCAGACAAATCGAACATCCTCACTTATGGTTGTAAA
>QNGE01008738.1:3480-15457 GCA_008508345.1 Paragonimus westermani | reverse complement strand
AAGCGTGCTTCTCACATATGCGTTGGGAAATATATATATTATCTATTTATTTATAACAGATTAAATGACGAAGGACAGAAGTTGTCTTACCTTATTTATTATTTTAAGAACCAAGCTAAGGCAGCTATCTAACGTTGCGTATTGCTGCCCAGCGAAGTAGGATTTACCGAGGCGATCGTAATATTGAGGCAGCGATGTGGAAGGCCGCATGAGATTATTCAGGCTATCACTAAGGACGTGATTAACGGTCAGAGGCCCGTCATGGGTGACACTGAGGGTCTTCAACGTTTAGCTATTCAAATGATGGGTTGTCAGTTGACGCTGTCCCAATTGAACCATCCGTCCGAGTTGAGTTGTCCAACAAACCCTCTGCGTATCGTGGATAGACTTCCTCGTCCATTGCAAGAGGAGTGGGTGGAAGTGGCTGATTCTGTTATAACCACTGGTCAGGGGCCTTGTTTCAACGACTTACGTGAGCTTATAGAGAGGCGGATCTCGATTTCTAGTAACCTATATGGTCAACTCATCGCCCGTTCACTCCAGGGCCGCATCAGTGGAACTGATACCGCGCGCCTCCGCGAGGACTCTCAACGGATGCCGCGTGTGTCACCCGTCATCGAAGTGGTAAATAAACCACACAAGTGCGCAGTATGTGGTGACGATCATGATTTACCTACATGCCGGCGATTTGAAAGTATGTCATTAGAGGGGAGACGCGAAGTTCTAAGAAAGTGTAAACGATGCTTCGTTTGTCTACTGTCAAACCTCACAGCCAATTATTGCAGGGTCCGTGTTCAGTGTTCACGGCCTCCATGCAGATGGCAACATCATACCCTGATGCACGCAGACCCGGCACTTCTGGAACTGAGGTCGAAGTGAAGGAATCGAGCTGTGGTGCCACCTCTTTGAATGAGAGCGGTGATCGTTTAGGTTTCGTGCCTGACAGATTAATTGGGGCAGTCCGGACGGTCGAAACATTTGCCCTTCTAGGGAACGGGTCCGATACCACACTCATAGATGAGTCTTCAGCTAAGCGACTAGGGCTCCCGGCATGTAAACGAGCGCTTAGCATCCGTACATTGAATAGGATCGCTACTATCAATTGCCAATAGCTGAGTTTGGAAGTTGAATCTTTAGATGATGGAAGTAGGGCCAAGGTCGGCAAGGCCTTTATTGTCAGTGGTCTTTGGGTTGCACGGGCGGAAACCATATCCGAGGTTGACGTCCAGCGGTGGTCCCACTTGGCCGGTCTGCCCACCACCTCGTTGAGGGAAGGTAAAGTCGTGCTATTAATAGGTTGCAACGTGCTTGAAGCACATTTAATAGCAGATTAGCGGGAGAGAAGCAGGCGTCAGCCATACGCTGTAAAAACCATCTTGGGTTGGACCTTGTGAGGTCCCATGTCATTCTAATCAAACAGCAGGGCGGGAGTTCGTTGCATAAGGGTGCTGAGCTAACACGGTTGGTTCAGCGTGTGTTCGACCCAGAGTTTGTCGAGCGGGGACATTCCGAGGGGGTGGTTCATTCATGTGATAATCAGCGAGCTTGGCGTATTGTAGACGCGACAGTCACATTTAAGGACGGTCGGTATGAGAGTGGCTTGCCGTGGCGGTTTGACAGCGTAAACCTCCCAAATAACCGGTGTTTGGCTCAGAAACGTCTGAATTGATTAGGGAGTAGACATTCCGACGATACTGAATTGGCACGCAAATATACCGAGATTATCAAGGCACACGTGACCAGAGGTTATATATCCAGAGTTGACACCGGCGAGGATAAGACCCTTCGCCGTTGGTATTTGCCTCATCACCCCGTGTTGAATTCGAATAAACATGGAAAGGTACGAATAGTATTCGATTGCGCAGCGAAATACAAGGATATCTCTTTGAACAAAGTGCTGCTGCAGAAGCCAGTCCTAACGAACAACCTAGTGGGTGTGTTGTTACGGTTCCGAAAGGGTCTGATTGTTTTGTCCTCAGACATAGAAAAAATGTCTTTGCAATCGAAGGCACCTGAAGAGGACCGGTGGGCACTGAGCTTTCTTTGGTGGAGTAATGAACCNATATCCAGAGTTGACACCGGCGAGGATAAGACCCTTCGCCGTTGGTATTTGCCTCATCACCCCGTGTTGAATTCGAATAAACATGGAAAGGTACGAATAGTATTCGATTGCGCAGCGAAATACAAGGATATCTCTTTGAACAAAGTGCTGCTGCAGAAGCCAGTCCTAACGAACAACCTAGTGGGTGTGTTGTTACGGTTCCGAAAGGGTCTGATTGTTTTGTCCTCAGACATAGAAAAAATGTCTTTGCAATCGAAGGCACCTGAAGAGGACCGGTGGGCACTGAGCTTTCTTTGGTGGAGTAATGAACCAACGTCTAGCTCACCGGATACGTATGGGATTATGGTCCATCCTTTCGGGGCTACTTCTCCCTTCGGCGCGTCATATACACTCAGGAACACCGCAAGTGATATCGGGTATCGATTTAGCAAGCTGGCTAGCCAAATTGTGTTCGAGAATTTTTACGTCGACGACTGATTGGTATCAGTGGGTACGCTTGAATATGCCAGATGTGTAGCGTCTATTTCACGTGAAGTGCTTCTCCTGTGTGAGTTTAAACTAGTAGAGTGGAAGTCTAACATAGCAGAGGCGCTCCCGGATATACCACCGAGCGAAAGTGCATCTGTGTCAGCAGCACTGGACCTAGTTGATCACAGTCACCGGAAGGCTGTTGGGGTCCAGTTGCACGTATTGGAAGACTGTTCCAAGTTTCGCGTATCTTTGCCGAGGAAGCCATTCACTAGGAGAGGCTTGTTAGCCTGCATCGCGTCGGTATAAGACCGATTGGGGTTGATTGCTCCGCTTGTTCTCCGCAGTGGGAAGTTACCCCAGGGCTTATGTGGTGCGAATATCGGGTAGGATACACCCTTAGACAAAAGGTGTCGAAGTGATTGGGAAAGGTGGTCACGGGGTGTAGCGTTGAGAGACTTAGTTAATGTACCGCGTTGCGTCAGACCCCATGGGAAGTCGCCGACACGTTCGGAGTTGCATATGTTTTCCGACGCTTTCGAGACGTGTTATGGAGTTATCGGCTACTTCCGAGAAGTCTTGGCAGATGGCAGGATTTTTTGCTGCTCCTTGATGGGGAAGTCCCGTGTTGCACGCTTAAAGCGCTTGCCTATCCCAAGGTTGGAACTTACAGCCGCGGCATTGGCGACTAAACTTATGAGGTTCATAGTGAGTGAACTCAAGCTTACCTTTGGTAACATCACGCTTTGGACAGACTCCGTCATCGTGTTGGAGTACTTCAGAAACACCTCTTGTCGATTTGTCACATTTGTAGCCAGCCGTGTCCAATTAATTCGTGATCACACCCAGGACTGTCAATGGCGACACATTCCTTCCGAGTTAAACCCAGCAGACATAGCTTTGTGATAAATCTGTGATGCTAGTTCTCGAAGAAATTTACACGTGGCTAAGTGGTCCAGCCATTCTACGGGAACCTGAGAATTCGTTGCCACCGGATAAGCTGCTCAAGCCGATCGAAGCTGAGGAACTCGAATCAACGAAGGTACTGGTAGTGGCCAGTGCTAATAGCGCGCAATGGTATGTGGAGGTTGTTTCGCGTTACTCGTGCTGATACGCCGTACTCCGTGCGGTATCGTAATTAATACGTTTCAAGAATTATTTAATTTGCATGTAGGCCGGTCGGCAGTGTGCAATTATGTTGGGTGTTCTGCGTAAGCTAGAATTGGACCTGGCTTGTGAATCCATCGTCCGACTGGAGCAACAAGGCGTCTTTTCTATGGGCTGTACGGAACACTCCAAAGGCCGACCGGGTACGCTAGCCCGACTAAAGCATGTCGCTATAAACCACGTTCTGTGTCTCAGTGGGAGGGTTTCGACCGGGCCGCCTAGCGGTACTAGAATAATGATACTACCGCCCCGCGGGACTTTTACGGATATGATTATCAGACACAATCACGAGATCGAGGTTCACATGAGGGCTGGTCACGTCTTATCATCCATCCGGAGGAGGTTTTGGATTGTCAAGGAAATGGCTAGTGTGCGCCGCGTTCTGTTGGAATGTATGAAGTGTGAAGTGTTGGCAGCGAAGCCATGCCAACAAGTGATGGCCCCGCTTCCTGATAATCGCACGACACCTGGTGGTGCCCCGTTCACAGTCTGTGGCGTGGATTGTTTTGGACCTCTTGAGGTTCGAATTGGGAGGAGCATTTGTAGGAGATATGGCTGTCTTTTCACGTGTTTAAGGACAAGAGCTATACAATTGGAAGTGGCACAATGGATGTCAACGGACTCCTTTCTGATGGCTCTAATGAGGTTCATTGGACGCCGGCGTGTGCCGGAAGTCAAGTACAGTGATAACGGATCCAACTTTATGGGCGCTGAATCAGAGCTGAGGGGAAAATTACTTGGCTTGGACCAAGACAAAGTCCGTCGGACTCTGGTGGTCCGCGCTATCGATTGACACTTTATTCCTCCCGCTGCTAACCACGGGGGTGGAACATGGATGCGTATGATTCGCACAGTTCGACGGGTCATGCAGGCCATCGCAAAGGAACAAGTAATGTCGGACGAGGGTCTCTACACTTATTTAATTGAGGTTGTCAGAATTCTGAGTGACAGACCGTTAGTTCCAGTCCACGATGATCCGAACGGTCCCTCGGTTCTAAAACCAAAAGATCCGTTGCTCCAGAAACCAAACAGTGGAGTGCCATACACTCACATCAAATTGCTAGGAAGGTACACGAAAGGCTGGAAGCAGGCTTGACACCTGGCTAGTGTGTTTCGGAAACGCTGGGCAATAAAGCGCCTACCCTCCACCCAGGCGTATCATAAGCGGACGAAGGTTGGAGGAGATGTGAAAGTTGGCGACCTTGTCCTACTCATTGGAGACCCTAGGCTCGTAGGCATTTGACCCAAAGCTGTGGTAAGCGGAGTAGTGAATGGCGTCGACAATCACGTCTGCGAGGTATACTTGATAACAGGAAGTGGCAAGGTCAGGAGAGACAGAAGATCCATATGTCTTCTCGGAGGAGCAAAGGGTAGTGACGTCGTCAGCGAATAAGCAAGGGAACCAGCTCACGATACACACTCAACCCGCAGCCACTTGAGTGTTGGGAAACCATGCTGGTTTTCGGGGGCACGTGTTGAAATAGCTGCTTGCGTGAGTGTTTGATGATTGTTATGTGTTAATAGAATGTTGGTGGCCACGTTCCCTGCTCTATTCATTTACTTCTTATTGATTCGTCATAATTCTTTGTACCGACTAGACCCTTTCTTACGATCTGACACTACCACTCAAGTTACGCGCGTGACAAATCATTTCTCCTATGAAGGCTGATCCCGATATATTATTGAAACTTGATACCGTTTGCTTGTAAAACATGTTTCCGCGTAGTTTCTCTTCCTTACTTTCCCTAGTCGGACCGTTGTTCATATGTACCCTGGGTTCATTTTTGCCTGACCGCTTCGCCGTTACGTACCTGTTGCATTCGGTCATATTTACGTGAACCGTTAATTTCGGGACTTGTGTACTTGGTGGATTCAATATTGAGGTTTGTTGTTGTCTTTAAACATCAGCACCCTATTAATAAGAAACTCGCCAATACGACCGTCCCCTCCTTTGGATCCGAATTGGTTGCTCGACAGGCTCAGAATTTATAGACGCTCGTTACTTACAGACGCGACTATCGTGGATCCAGCATATCGATAGACGTTGCGAGGAGACTAAGCGTTGCTCGGATAACCACTAGACGTCCGGGATTTACAGTGTTGTTATCTATTATCACTAACCCTCTGTTTATGGGCCATGCACATTAGGTGAGGGTACGGCGGAGGTGAACGGTGGATTCGGCCGTCTCGTTCGCCGGCCATTCGCAGCAGATTCGTCATCCCATCCGACGTGCTTCGGTCACGATGAGGACAAGCAGGATGTTACTTCCGAAACAGCTTTGGTATGTGGCGTTCATTCCCATCAGTTCCAGTTAGTGCTTTTCTATAATTTGCATCCGGAAGGTTATTATGACGAGCTGGATATACGATTTTCAGTGTCCGTAAGGCAGCCGGTTCCCCTGAACCGTAACCGTTGCTGGAAAGTTCTAACAGGTGTGAGTTTGTTGCATTTTGGTTACCAAATTATTCAACGATGTTGTCAGTTTTCATCTACCGTCTTAGTGTTCTGATTGACACCTGGATTTCACTATCCTGCTGTCTTCGGTTTCACTGGCTGACTCGGAGTGTGCGCGAACTGATTTGTGTGGTAGAATGACCTTAAACTACCTACTCTGCAATATCATCTTAGGCAGCCAGAAACCTTGGCAACTTCTGCGCCACATGCAATGCCCGAAAATCCAGTATAGCTCGAGGAGCCTTTTTGGGTGAAGTCTGGGTCTGACGACTGTATAGTGCTATTCCTAATATCTTTAACACCTGTAGCGACTATAATAAATGATATTTTGATAGTCGCATCCATTGTACATTTTCCATTATTTTGGTTTTGTACCTACTTTTGCTTTAGCCAAGCTACCCATTTTGTTACATCCGGCCTCGGGCTAAAATCACAACTCGCTCCGTGCCTCGCTAGTTCGACGTGTCTCTCTGTACTCTCTATTTTCCAGGGTCGGTAATAATACCCGGAGTCAACGCGCTAAAATTTGGCTTTTCATTGTCGATCGATTGTCGATAGTGATAACTGACAGGGTTTTATTTTGTTGAATCAGTTCCAACATACCAATCCCCCGGCAGCCCTGTTGCAATGGGCCGACACTGCCGATCGCACTTCTGCAACACCTGAAACACATCTTTCAAATATCCGCCCCAGCGCACGAGGTGCTGACACTCCCGACCGACCGTATGAACAACCTCATAAGTCAAATCCAGGTGCTTACTAGACAGAGCTGGTGCTCGCACTCCTCTTTCCGGAAGTCTGACAGAATAGTCCCCTGGTCCAGTTGCGGGGTGCGACCTTTGCCTATGGGGTGTGTTGATTCTGACCAATGACAATATCACCAATAGTTGGGTGGGGGTGCCTGATTCCACCCTTGTCCTTGTTTTTTATCCGTAGACATTTCGACGGTTTATCATCAACGCCACCAAGCCTCTGGACTTCGTAGAACCTTATCTCGTTGATCTTCTTGCGGCAAGCTTCTCTGAGGAAGAGCGCCACCACCATCTACGTTTGCTCTTTGAACGATCTGCCGCCGAGAACGTCACTTTCAGTGTGGATAAATGTGCTTCTGATCGCCGAGCAGTTGAGTTCTTGGGGCATTTTGTGGATCAGCATGGCGTTGGGCTGCTAATCGGCAGGGTACAGACGATTCTCGACTTAACCTACTGTACGAAGCTCGTTTCCGTCCGTCGTTTTAATTAAATGGTTAACTCCATCGCTGATTTGAACCGCATTGCATGTAGCTTATGCAATCATTGACCGACCTTCTCCGTGCCGTGCCAGCGGCAACGTTGAGTTGTCAACAGCAGCTGTGTACTCCGACCACACGAAAGATGAGCAGAAACCGCAGTGATACTGCATCACTTCGACACGAACGCCATCACCAGTAAAGCCATAGACACATCCGACACAAACGTCGGTGATGTATTGCAACAGTTTGCGACGGACTCTGGAGATAACCCCTATTTTTAACCATACGCTCATCACCAGCAGAAACCAGGTACAGAACGTTTAGTCCTGATGTGATAGGTAACCACTCGGTAATTCGTCACTTTCGATGTGCCCCCGAAGGTCATCAGTGTGTGATTTTCACCAATCACAAATCGTTGGTATAGACCTTCCGTCAAAGTTACGAGCACTGCTTGCTCCGCTTAGTGCACAATCTGGATTTTATCTAGCAATTTTCGACGGACATGTGAAAAATACCTGGTAGTACCGACGACGTAGCTGATATCCCGTCTCGTGTATCAACACATTTTGACCACGGCATCATTGACTTATCAACTACACAATCTACAGAGAATGGTTTCTGGGCGACTTTCTGACAATCATCCTTGCGCCCCGTGGACCTGCAGCTACTGGCGGTACCTAGAACGATTGTGCTTGACACTCCAGCTAGACGTCCCCTTCTAGTCGTGCTCTTAACTGTTGGACGTCGCGTACTTGACATCTTACATGACATTGCCCATCTCCGGTCGGAGTCACGGTCAAGCCTGTATTCAGTGGGTGCGTCTGACCCGGTATGGAAGGATGCCTGTCGCATGGACACGGTCTTGTCTAGCTCTTCAATAAGTTGGGACTCACCGCCACAAGTAAGACACCACTGGCCATCATCCTTCGATCACAGCCCGACTCTCACACATCTGAATCGATACTGCAGGTCCTTTGCCACCTACCGTGGTATGTTCTTTATATTGGCGATAGCCAGAAGCAGCACCTATACCCGACGTTCACTTGGAGGTCGTAACGCGATCACTGATTGAGCAACTACAGGCTGGTTGTTATTAATTGCATTTCGAATTTATCTTTTCGGACCGCCGCAACTGTTGACATTCTGGCCTCCTCATATTGGTGCATAAAGTCATCGGTTCATATTTCGCAACAGATTTGACATCCTGATGCTGTGCACATAATGCTCTAGCTGGCTGAAAAGTGGAATTCGAAAGTTGTGAAAGCTTCTTCTACAGATCATGCATACTTATTCCAGCGACCAAACGGTCACGAAGCCGAGAGTGTTGTTGGCCTTCGGAATTACACCGAGCTGTATGAGTCTGGATTTCGAGAATGAGATGTCTGTTATCCGGATTTTCTTTTTTTCATGAGTACATGGAATGTGGCTAGTTCGGTTGCTTCGAAATTTACAGGTTAAGCACGTAAAAGCAGCAGTTTCTCCAAGGATTCGTAGGGAGGAAAATTTGATGATTCAAGAAAGGACAGGTTTTTGTCGGGCTGAACGTACACTTACAAATTATGGTGAGGAAACGAGCAGCTTCCTTTCCACCTTCAACCTTTTCCCAATGAGATCATATTTTGAAGAGTTCGGAATAGTCTGGTTCTCTTCGGTGAAGTATTGATAATCAGAATTTCAGGTGGACATGAATCCATCGTAAGAAGCTACAAAAGTTTGGGACGTCAGTTTTGATGGTTCCAGAAATAGAGAAATGGGGTGATTGACTTATTACAATCCCGAAATTGGTTTCGACGCAGTAGTGATATCAGCCCAAACTGAGGAAATTAGGCATACATTCCTCGAGCACAAACATACATATTATTTTCAACAGTGTTGCAAAACAACAATGATGGAAATCTGTTTTGATGACAACTTGTGTCATGCAAGTCGACCGTTTTTACTATGACTGTCCGCAGCACTTGCGAACCAACCTTGGGACAAAGTGGAGGCACCGCTTTCTTTTCCGAATGGGGGTCCCAACAACAGTTCTGTGAAAAGAAACGACGAACAAGCAGGAGCCGTAGGCCCAGTTAATCATGCACATGATTTACACCAACGGAAGGCAACAACACGACAACACGCTCCGTCACACAATTTTGATTCAATTCGTGCTCGAGAATTATTTTTCGTAATCTGAGTTAAGTCGATCCGGCGGTAGTTAGAATACACTGTGCCTATGTTGAATGATGGTAACTCTGAGGAAAACCAGAAATGTGTCAGCGAATTCAATGTGTGGTTGGTATCGCTAAGTCGTGCAACAGTTGGTTTCTATGAGGACAATAACTTGTACGGTTTTCGTTTTGTTAGCTGTCTTAGACCATCATGTTGAATGCAGTGTGAGAAAATCCAGATGATTTGCGGTCGAAGTCCAACCACATCACTCACGCGATGTCTAACTTCTGTCCGATGACGTCCGTGTTGTGTACCCATGCGTCATACCGAAAACTCTTATAATAACATTATGAACGAAACCCACCTCTACGGCATGGATAAGCAGATAACAACCAGTGTGACGAAAAACGACCAAGATAAGTCGACCTTCAGAATCCGTGAGGCGAATCACCAAACACGAGTAAGTGCGTGCCGTCAGCAGATAGGCAAGTCTGTTTACCAGAGGGTGAGGGAGAAATCAATCAAGGGTCAACACGCCCATGTTCCTATTCGGAGATACAAACACAAGCAGCGAGACACATGGCGATCTATCAGTCTGTGCGAACACGATGAGAAGTGGTGTCAAGTACAGTGCTGGTAGTCTGGCTGATGCAACACGAGTAGTGCCACAACAAAATATGGGTAGCTGTGATCTCAGACTGTTTTTACTAATGTATATTCCCTATCTTGACAAGTCAGTTCACGGTTCGATGGTCCGCTTGATTTCCTAAAATTCTATTTCCGCTGACTATCCTTCGAGAACAGTTGGTGGCTTCATATAAACGAACGCGCTGATCGACACAACGAGTACTCTTCAAGTACGTGAAATTCAACGACGATTCCACTTCCCTGGATGTTGACGCATTACAATATTCTTGAAATTATGCACTATAACGTTTTCTTTTGTGCAGGTGTTTTATGGATTATCTCGATTAGACTCTTTTTGTGCAACCCCTTCCTGTAATCAGAATGTATCGTGTACACCAAATGATATTTCAGAAAAACTGTGAACCACTGTATTTTTTCTTAACTACGGCTCGAAAGCCAAAACCCATCTTCCCAAATAAAGCGTTTGTTGGTTGGTGACAAGGAAACAAATTAACGAGAGACTTCTGGAGTCACGCGAGGTGCTTTGGTCAAATTAATTCGTGTGTTTCACATGACGCTTCAGAATCAGTTTATGTGAACGGTCCATTCAGCTGATTTGCTACTAATGCGGCTTCCTTGAAAAGCTACAATCTTTAATTGTGTGGGGGATATACCGGTAATACTGATGAGAATGTATAACGGTTCACATGTAGAACATGAAAAACAAAGAACACTCTAATGTAAGATGTTTGTTTCAACAACATTTCGTCCGTTCTCGTCAGTTACATACACGAAATGATAACCGATTGTATAAAGGGATAACTGCGTACAGGCAGAATGGTAAAGTTTGTCTGGTAAATAATAATGACTCGATTCTAAAGACGTATGTGGCATACCTAAGTATGTAAAATTTTCTCCTCTCAGTGGACCAAGGAACGAGACACAACGATACAAGGTAGGTGGATGGGTATTGGTAATAGACCAGTAAGCGATTCAGATGTCTTGCGTACAGTAATCGACCAGAAATTGAAGTGATCAGAATGCAGTCTATCCATTCCTATTAGATCCACATGAATAAACTGAAGGATGAACCGAAAACGGTAGCAAAGTTCAGAAAACAACAAGAATTCAACAATAAAGAGATGAACTACCAAGTTTAAGTACGTAATTAGTAATTGGCCCCCGTACAGTGAGTTTTTAATGAAATCAAACGGTAAAACCGGTTTCCGTTTAAGGATTTCCGGTTTACCAGGACCGAAGGTTTTGCCCTCTTAAGGTTAGCCAACGAAAAATGTTATGGACTGGTCAACTAACACACTTCAAAACTTTCTTACCGGTTACATACAAACGTAGGCTCGAGAAAACAACGTCACAGAGCACGCTAAATCTGTTCGCATGAAACCACGCCCAAGAAGCTCAATTTCAGTCATCGGATTCTTGCTCATAGTGAGTGTTCCGTAACTTTCGTCGGAAAATCTTCAAAATCAGTAGACGTCTGACCAACAGCCACAACAGTATATTGTAAGCAGTTTGCAGAATGTTTGAAAGTTGAGGAATTCAAGGCCGTGTACGGTTGACTTATTACATGAGAAGACAGTTATGTTTAGGGTTAGTGCAAGGTGAACGCCTTTGTTAATTAAAGATCAGAGGGTTAGACCATAACAGAATGAACGTTACCCACATGCTTTAGCGACCCCCATATTCATGTAAACCCTTGCAGCACATGGCCCACCGCGACTGAACGGTTTCCTGCGGGTTTCGGTGGGCCATGAGAAGAATCATCGAAACAAGCATCCCATGAAATAATTCTTCTAAA
>QNGE01008737.1:0-15465 GCA_008508345.1 Paragonimus westermani | reverse complement strand
CTGACAATGAACTGTAATACGATCACAGAGTGATTGATCGACGTCTGGCAACCGATTCACTAACAAAATACCACATGAGCTCCTCGGTGGAACTAGAACATAGCGTACAGACATTGCCTAATCATGGAAAGATCCCGCTAAACGCGCACGAATCACCAACTGTTCATCGGCACCAACGGACACGCAAGGTACGCCGGGTACCTTGATTAGCTGGACTCCATTCGAAAGGCACATGAAGCAACTTTGTCACCGACCCACGGCAACAGGAGACAGGCGTCGTAACAGTCCTGTAAATATTGGACTGGTTAGCTAGACAGATCTACCACATCAGATCCCTTTCCTGGTGGATCCTCAAACAACTGCGGTGCTTCTGTCGGAAACCCATGCGAAATCCACTGGGCATCCTAGATGGATAGACCACATTCGAAGTGCGCGCAAACCGAACCAGCACAGTTTATCGGCCTCTAATGGACTAAAAATTCCGTGTTTCACCTAGCTGCCTTGTGTTCTGGATTTCCTTTAAGCCAAAGGTTCCGCGTGGGGACCCTCCAGTCGATCTCCCTCCTCGGCCTGAGCAACCGAGAAGTATTCCGCCACAACTATAACATGTTCAACATCGATTGTGATGTAGGTTCCTATTGTAACTCTCCGGATGAAGCGTCCTCGGTCGACTGTCCTTATACATCACATTCTACCGCACCAACCCATTATGTTTCAGTTCCCGTATTTTGTCAAATAAATCTTCACTCAGTGACTTCAAACCCCGTTTCTACACATAAACACACACACACACCAGACTTACCACATTCGCTGCTACGATGCCAGACACCAAGGGTCCTTTGCCTGAGGAACCCAAAGTCCAACTCGCCCCCCAAACACCATTTAAACTTGCCAACTTCAATGTTCGAACAATTATGCAAATAGGTCTATAAGCAGTTCTTGAACGTATTTTGCAGACCTTCGCTTCATCATCGGTATCCGTTGTCTTGCTGAAACGACTTTAGGGCTTTAGCTGAATGCTACGATTTCACTCTTCGTCGGTCGCTCCACTATGCCGCTTATCTAGAGACTCTGTGGCTCATGCCACTGGCCAAGTCGCTGCTGGAATCGCCGTAAGCGCGTACACAGATAAGACGTCGCCTGACTGGATACCCGCCAACAGCCGTGCTTTCGCTATCCGAATCGGAGATACGGTTAGGGCATTGAAAGGCGCCCATCGCAAACACTGTTTTTTGTTGCGGCATACACACCCACAGACTGTAGTCCAAACACAGTCATAGATGACTCTGTTATCAGTTCACTAACCATCTTCAGACTGCACGGTGTCCGAATATAGTATTGCTTGCGGCAAACTTGAACAACCAAGAAGGCAGACTGGACGTTGACGAGCGTGACTTAGGTAGCTCACATGCGCATGGTAGCCATCGAACAGGCAGCGGTGGACGTATGCTGCGGTTCTGTGATGATGACGGTGCTTCTGGCAACTAATGGCTTTCGAAGACGTAGTCGTCGGAGCTTCATCTGGCGACCTCTACCGTCAAGACAAACGTGGACATAGACCGCGTGTAAGTCAGCTATTGGTGGCGTGGTTGCTTCCAAGATTTTAAATCAAGCTGGAGTATCGACGTGGATCCCAATTATGCACTAGTGTGTGCCAAGCATGCTGCACACTCTAGGCACCGACCACTCTGCAGTCAAACACAAACTGACACATCTAAACTAACAGCGACACAAGCGCTCTACACCAAGCGGAGTGAGGCTGCTTCTAATCTAGGAGCCATCCACTAGACGACATAGAAACACATCGCGCTCATCACCGGTATAAGAGACAGCACAGCAGGTTTGGTAAAATCGCAGATTCCGACCTATCCCGTAAGTCCTAGTCACAAGGTCATTAATTAAGGTCAACAGAAAGTAACTATGTATCCTAATGAGGCCATGGAGCAACCAGACCATTACTCGCAAGCCAAAACAGTTGAGCGTTCGGACGCGACAATCCGGCGGCGCTTAATGTGAGGTCAACAGCGTTGCGACCAGCATGAATGCTTGATGCAAGCTTCTCGCGCTATCAGGGGAGTAAGTGTACCTAACGACGACAGGCAAAGTGCCGTAAAGGGGCTCTCGTGCTGAGGCGCAAAACTCTAAGTTGTGGCTCGCTTAATTGATCGCAAGATAGAGGCACTCTGATATTAATGTTTGAGCATAGATATACCTGTTTTCACTTAATCGGCCCCTATCCCTTTCTTTTTCCGTGGCTGGAGTTGCTCCTCTCCACAGTTGCATATCGCTCGTGTATATCACGTCGATTGGAGGTAACCGACGTTAACTTTGACTCCTACAGAAGCTATCAGACAACATGATCATTAACCACAAACGAAGGTAATTGATCGCTCAGATGTGATAATTCGACTGTGCCTGGTGCGAGGTCCGCAGAACAGTGGCCAACGCGACTGTCTCATGTTAGCGTGGCCGGGGTTCTAGTCCCGGCCGTGTCAAGAATGTGCCCTAATGACAAGCTCTAACAGGAGCGAAACTCCAGTCTAGTGCCTCCTTTCGAAAGTGGCTGGCTGGGAAGTCTGTGTAAATGCGAACACCGCGATCAAGTTTGAGGGATGTTCAACGTGAGTCATTTTTGCCAAATATGTTACCACTCACGTCGGCGACCTAGATGAGCCCGAATCTTGTTCAGTTGTTAGGTTTTGCGTACCATCACATCTTCCGGATAATGGCAGCCTGATGTGTACCGGGCGTAGGCTGAGTGTTGCAATTACTCGTTTCAAACATCATTCAAGTCACTGTCATACTTCGCGTCCCCTTCGCTCCAGAATTGGACTCAGAGACCACATAGCTGTTAGTTATAACTCGGGCGGCTCAATTTAAGCCTGCCTTTCTTACCGAAGCAGGCACTTGAATTCATACAATGCGTCCTAATTTTCTTTGGACCACAACTTCACCTACAAAAGCGGCCAGCTTTTCAGAAACTCTCTTTGTCGTCGATAAGTCGTGACTATAGAGTTGGCCTAGAGTGCGAACTAAATAATCATCAATACCTAAATCTTAATAGTCTCGTCACTCAACTACGACATGCCACTCATGAAACAAGTACTATGGCATGCAGCATGACAGTCCGTGTGTTAAGCAAACGTTGGGTTTCGGGAAAATTTCTAAAATTGTTAGGTATCACACAGAACACTCCCATGGCAGTTAGTATGAACAGGTTTAGGAAGAATATCCGGAAAAGAGTAGAGACAGCTCGATGAGTCTGGTTAGTGGACACACTTAACGAGATGGAAGTGGCTTTCGCTTCATGGATCACTGACAGACTGTTCAACCTTATCCCTACTACTTGTCAAAAGCGTCCGTCTATCAGTGACGCAAACGGCACACTCATCCATAACAAGTCCAGAGAGTTTGGGTGCCAGGCGACACACTTTGGGGATAAGATTAGATAGCCTCCTACCACTACTGTGTTAACGCCACAAACTTGCAATGTTGTGTCCTGGCCGGCAGATTGAGAAAAATTCACTAAGACTGAGGTCCACAATTGCATTTCGACTCTAGAATGCAATGTGGCTACTGGCCCAGATGACCTCTTACCCGCTGTTCCTAAGGAAAGTGGAGAAAGGCGTTAAGTAGAGACGTTGACTCAACCGTTTCATCATGTGTGGACGACGGTAAATCTCCTTCTTCGCTGAAGTCACTCCATAACAGATTCCACATTCAAGAAAGGAGTCAAGGTTTTTTTCACTGGGGTTATGGCATTCACTGGCAGGCGTTAAGGACGAGCGGACAGGGTTTCGTCCTGGGCGAGGATGTACTAATCAAACTTTTAATCCTCGCTGAGTACTGAAACAGCGTCGTACGCACTGCCGATCAACAATTGTCCTATTTCTTGACTACAGGGACGTTCGATTCAGAGGTGCACCGACAAGTATGTGAATACTGCTGCTGACGTTTTATCTCCAACCTCCAGCTAGAATTACCTCATGGTGAACTGTCTGACAGTTTCAGCAACAAAAGCACACACGTCAACACTATGCACTTTCACCACTTCTGTTTGATTTCGTCATAGACGAAATATTGGAGGATTGCCTGCGGCACTCTTATGATGCCAGCTTGGACCCACCTCATGGAAGACCGATTAATCCTATTTGTGATGATGACAATGTGTTGTCGTTTGACAAACTTCAAGCAGGATGGACGACGTCAGATGCAATTCCGCTGTTTACTAAACACTTCGGAATGCACTTCCCAGCCTGAAGGTGTATGACTGCTGTGATTACGTAAATCTAGTGTTGGATAATGAAGTTGTGGAGCTTTTTAATCTGTTTGTATCCTTGATGAACTTAATCGGCGACGGCGGAGGTATGCGGAATAGACAAAAGCCTGTATCTTTAACACCGAGGTGGTATTTACAAACCTGTGACATCTCTGGCGACAGACAGACATGGAAAACGACTGTGACGGCTGTCACTTCGCCGTTGCAAAACGGTAGAAAGCATAAAACGTTTTCAGGTGGTTGACCATCAATGTCTGCGTTCGACCGCTCGCGGTGGATGGCACCAACGAGTAAGCAACGAAGAGATTAGGAAGTGGATATTTGGTAGTCTGCCAAGCGAGTCTCTCTGTTCACTCAGATCTGGATGGTTAGACCATATACTATGGATACCAGCTATTCGTCTGTCACACAAGCACTCTTTGCCAATGGGGCGGCCGACAGGCGTAAGGTGGGCAAATGGTGCTCTGGTGTAGAGAAGTGAAGTCGTTCATCAGGGCGTTGGCCACTGTAGATCGGGTTCCTCACCCGGGCTGCAATGTTCGCTACTCACAGAGTCGGTGGTTGGAAACCTTAGGTGAGATGGGTTTGTGTTCAGGAAAGAGAACGTCACGTGATGGTGTGACTTGTCCAGTGACGACCCTCTGTGCTGATTTGGGTCAGCGTCCGATGTCCGAGTAAAAATGCCCCGCATTGAACTTGTCTCCCAAACGACATTAAGTTGATCACAAGAAACTGACTGAGAAAGCACCTCATCATGACTTCATCACAGACAGCACTACATCACTAGGTCTGATGAGTGCTTGACTGTATACGACTGCGGGGAGATGCAAATTCTATCCACGGAAAAACACAGGGATAGGTACCGATTAAGTAAAATCAGATATATGTACGCTCACAACATCAAAATGCCTGTGCCTTACAAACAACTAAACGAGCTGCAAGTTTGAGATTTGCACCTCAGCAAGAGAGACCGCTTACGGTATTCATTGCGCGCGCCATTAAGTACATTTACTACGCAGGTAGCCTATGCAAACAGTGACAACACCCACGCAGCTGAGCGCGATAAGCTGCCATCTCACCTAACGTTTCCAGCCACCGACTCTGTGAGTAGCGAACGTTCCAGCCCGAGTGGGGAACCCGACCTACAGTGACCAACCTACTGATGAGCGACTTCACTTCTCTACACCAGTGAGTCGCAGTGTCAACGAACACTGCTCGGTGTAGAAGACGACTAGCTGGCATCCTTAATACATGACCTAACCATCTAAGCCTGAGCAAACGTAGGGATTGAACAAAAGAGCTCGTTTGGCAATCACTACGAAACACCCGCTTTCTAACCTCTTCGTTACTCACAAGCTGGTGCCACCCGATACGGGCAGACATCAGTGATCAAATACTTGAAGACGGTTGACGTATTCTACCCTGAGCGGCCAGGTTTCGCTGCCGTAAAGTAATACGGCCCTCACTGTTGTCTCATATACACGACCCTTCAGCTTCAACGAAATACCTCTCCTACGCCAGAGATGCCCCCAGATTAGCGAATACCGTCCTAGCCTTAGAGATGCGCGCTTCTATTTCATTCCTTACACTGCCGCGGTGTTCGGTGTTCCCACTCCTCCTTCGATCATGTGGACGATATTCCGGAGGAAGCGGTCAGAGGTTCGAAGGATCTCGGATTGGAGCTACTACCATGTAGTAGGCTGAATGACATTTAGTACACGGAGAACGCTTCTTTACTTAGTTCTTTGGCAGGAACATTCAGCGTATGTTGAACCGATTAAATGATGTGGTTAGTTTGTGTAGTGTGACCTTTGCATCCTCAAAGTATAGAGTTGCCACAGCACTGAGTAGACACTAGCCCTTATTCTTTTCGTTGCAGGCAGGCCGCCTCTGACTGTCGATTGCGTTACGTACCTCGGTGCTTTCATCTCATCAGCTTGTAGCCATGCTGACGAAACTTCCTTAAAAACGTCGGATGCGCGTAATCCACCTGCTGATCTTCGTCATCTACGGTGTCATAAACGTCATATTGTCTACTAAAAGTTTGGTTTACAATGATTGTGTGCCCCCACATCTGTTCTGCGGGTCACATTCCCGGTCCATTCTTGCGGAAGATGCATATGTACTCGATGTTTGACCCGTTCCCTCCTCCAGTGCAACGCAAAATTCCGTCGGCTCGCATTTGGAACGTGGCAAGTGTACGACCGCTAACCGAGGTGAAAAGATGCTTTTTTTGTCTACTTAAGTGATACTCCGTTTGCCGACGGGGCGTCTACCGCCTCTGCGTATAGTTCAGTATGGCTGCTGCTTGTTGAGGTTAACCGCAGGGCAACGATACTTTGACAACCGCGTTGAGCAAGGTTTGTGTGTTCCGTCCGCCCTGTTAGTGGGTTCGCAGCCATCCCCACTGTTGGATTCTTCTGCGACATAGTGTGTTGTGATCTGTGGCCAGCCTCCGTCCGCAAGGTTCTTGATTTAGTGTTCGAGGAGCATCACTGTTTTTGTTTCCGCCTCATGTTCTCTTACTGTTCGTCCTTGTTGCATTCTTACCTATTTTTACTGTGCGACTTCGTGCGCTGAATAGACCAACGGCAGCCCGAGTCGTGGTATCCACGGTTACGGCGGTAGGCACGAACTGTAGCAGGACCAATTCAAGTTATACTCTGGTTGTAATGATTGCTTTAGGTTACTCCCACCTTTTGTTCGTTTGTGGCACGCTTCCCACCTTTTGTNTTGTAATGATTGCTTTAGGTTACTCCCACCTTTTGTTCGTTTGTGGCACGCTTCCCACCTTTTGTTCGTTTGTGGCACGCTTCCCACCTTTTGTGGTCTCCTTCGTGTTAATTAGTGAGTGTATTTCTTTCGCCCTAGGGGGAGCCGTTAGTTCAATCTCCGACTAAAACTCCCCTGTCCAAACTCGAAACTGGTCTTCTCACAGCTGACACACCGTCTGAATTCATGTCTCGCCCTGGATCAAAACGGCCAGCTCAGGGCTTGACCCCACCACCTGTGCAACCTGTTGTCGGTGTTGATGGCGAACTGTCAAAGGTCAGTTTTTTGCCTTCTCCACTTTTTACTATTTTTCATTCATTTTAGCGTCCCAATATCGATAAGCAGCAACCCGTCATGCAAACAAACCGTCCATTTCGGACTGCTGGAGCAGTGGTGAGCTATTCTCTTGTCATAACGTACTGCTTTATGTAATAATATTGATCATTTGCAGTGACGTTAAGGATGTGACAGTTGGATTCTAAAATTACTCGTGTATCATTTGCTTTTTAGAGTAGCGGTTTTCTCCTGGAGAGACTTTGAGAATGTTCTTTATATGTTAATGTTCTTGAAGTAGTCCATAGTCACCTCGGGTCGGGTCGGAAATCAGCGAATCATCGTAGTCCTTTAACAGTATAGTGCAATAAAGTTGCCCAAACTCTCATTTCTATTTCAGTTTTTCTTTAGACCACATGCTAGAGGACACACTGATGAACCATGAAAACGATGACGTGGAAACGCTCGCATATATGTGACTTGAAGTATGTAGACGATACTAACCTGATCTGTGCTGCCTTACTGACTGTTCGAAGTATCCTTTGTAGATTAGATGTTTCAGTTTAACACTTTGTTACAAACATCGCACCTGTTATGTGCCGGGTTTCATTACATGATTGGTAACAACCTTCTGTACTTAATGTTGGGGTGAGTCGGCGTGTTTTGCTACCGCGAGGGTCACGTCGATGCTGGCAAGTTGTCAGCTGATGTCACACATCGTCTAGTGAATGCCCGGATGGCGTTTGCCAACTAAAATCACTAATCTCACTGACGCGATTTGTCTTTTTTGAGGAATCAAGTGTATGCTGAAACTGTACAAGTAGTCTTGCTACATGGTAGGGACGCGTAGCCAAGTCACACGAGGGTGTTCAGGAAGTGTTTGTCATGGACCGCCGAAGCACTAGTCATCATCATCAAACAGCAATATATCTGCAGTTCACACCGATGCTTAACTGTCACAAAACCATGAAGAAGAGGAAAAGCAAACCCCCTATAGGAAGAGAGGAGGGAAAAATGAATGGACAGAAAGGAACCCAACTACTAAAAATAGCTACGTCTATATTCTAACATTCGGTATCAAGGTGCCTACACCTTACAAACAAACAATCGAGCTTCCTTACGGCTTTCACTGCCCCATATAATTAAATGTACTCCTTTCACAGACAAATCGGCCAAACAACGACATCATTCATGCAACTGAGCTCTGTTAGCCGCCATCTCACCTAGGGTCTCCATCCACCGACTGTAAGTCGTGAGGGTCCCAGCCCGGGAGGCGAACCCGATCTACTGTGGTCAACTCGTTCGTGGACTGAAGCACTATTGGCGTGTGATAGGAACGTAACATGCAACAACGTTTTCAGGATATACATACTACCGACTGACTACTGGGCATAACAGTCTCATCTCAAACTTTCTTGACTCAAGTGCGTCTCACGTCGGGCTGTGTTTGAGAGCGGTGAGTTAGACGGAAAACGAGTCTGGCGACCAGTGTATAGTTTGTGTTCAGGACCTGAAAGCTTTGGCGTTAAATTCTGCTTTAGTAGTGTTCCTGGCCTGCAGATTAAGGTGCACGGGACAACGAACACTGCCGGGCATGACCAAAAATCGTACTCAGTGTTGTTCGCATTGTGCTCCCGCATCCCTTATACTAATTTTTTCTACCTACTCATACTTCACGCCCATTCCTACTTCGTATTTGTTGTGGCTGTAACGCTGTATACTTGCTACCAATCGACATCATAACATATATGTATCCCTCCCCTGTTATATGGTCCTTCCCAAACACATCATACAGCTGCAAAAGAATATTCAATCCAGGCAGACTGATAGCTATCGCTCATTGGCTTCTGGCTACGGAGCGTCCAGGCGAACGCTTGGTGGGCGGTGAGTATGTCCATTTTTTAGTCGGGCTTCTATAAAGATGTTCACATGTGACAATTTTTCTTGCCTAGCGTACATTTAATGGCACACTAATGAGCACACTCACCTCTCGAGCGCGTACACTGGAGTTCAATTACCGGTCAGATCGGGCTTCTGCACTACTGATAACCTCCAACAAGAGCGACCTTCCGACAGTGTTACCTCTTCTGAATGTCACCGACTTAAAAGCCTGTTTGAATGTGAAAGCTACACATGCAGTTGGCACAGTTGATTCCCCTCTGCCTTTTTCCGAAACTCTTGTTCTAGGATCTATAAACGACGTGTAATGTCTCGTTCCCGTTTCCCCTTTCCACTCCGGATTTGGTCATCGTGATTTCTTACTGGTCTCTTATGTTCCCTTTGTCTGTCATCCTCTTTACCAGTCGTGGACCAAGCCATCACTTTATCCCGCCCGTCCCTTCTGGCCCCAATTCAGCCATGAACGGTGATTCACCTGATTGTTCGTTCCCCAATGTCTCACAATCGAAGGAGGATGGACCGCCCCTTGGTGATGAGCGTCTGAGGCAGTTTGACCAGAAAACAGTTGATATGATTATGAGTGAGGTACGTTTGTATCTTATTGGGATTTGAAGGGCGTCAAACTGAATAACCTTTAAACGTTCACTCATTGTTTTTTGAGCAATTGAGGCTGTAAATAATCCGTGGTGGATTGTGAATCAGCGGGTTAATTTTTTGAGAATATGGATTGTGAGGAAGATCCGTTGAATTTTGTCAGCCGAGTGCATTTCCCTTGCCTAGTCGTTAACCAATTTGGAATGTTTTTGTTTTCATCCTTAGATAATGGGTGCCAAAAGTCCGGTCACATGGGACGACATTGCTGGCCTGGAGTTTCAGAAAAAGGCATTACAGGAAGTTGTCATCCTTCCAATGCTTAGGCCGTGAGTGATATCACTGTCCTTCTCGGTATACTTGTGAATTGACAATTCTTAGTTTACTTTTCTAGTTGTGGATGTCTTTAAGCTGAACCTATGAAGCTGTTTGGATTGTATCTCAACAATAATTTGTCTTCGGCACACTACCATTCCTATTAATGTTGTTCTGGACAGTCATGGGGAACTTTGGACACATCCATATACCTGGGTAGCACTCTCTCGTCATCCTGTAATATTGTTGATATCAGTGGAAGTAACAAGGGTAGGAGTTGCCTTCACCAACAGGCATCAGCTGTGGCGCCGAAAACACTAATTAGCCCATATTAAGTGGAATAATCGCATGAGCAAATCGGCCGCTCGCCAGTGCATATTCCTGAATGCTTGAGAGGTGCGATCCATTGATCAAATAGTCCAGTTGTACAGCCTGCAATGGTTCGGTCACGTAACCTGCATGCGCGATAAGTTGCTATCTCACCTAAGGTTTCCAACCACCGACTCTGTGAGTAGCGAACATTGCAGCCCGGGTGAGGAACCCGATCTACAGTGGCCAACGCCCTGATGAACGACTTCACTTCTCTACACCAGAGCACCATTTGCCCACCTTACGCCTGTCGGCCGCCCCATTGGCAAAGAGTGCTTGTGTGACA
Source organism: Paragonimus westermani (assembly GCA_008508345.1). Taxonomy (NCBI): domain Eukaryota; kingdom Metazoa; phylum Platyhelminthes; class Trematoda; order Plagiorchiida; family Troglotrematidae; genus Paragonimus; species Paragonimus westermani. Next base: position 4,681 of record QNGE01008737.1, on the reverse strand, counting down.
GACGAATAGCTGGTATCCATAGTATATGGTCTAACCATCCAGATCTGAGTGAACAGAGAGACTCGCTTGGCAGACTACCAAATATCCACTTCCTAATCTCTTCGTTGCTTACTCGTTGGTGCCATCCACCGCGAGCGGTCGAACGCAGACATTGATGGTCAACCACCTGAAAACGTTTTATGCTTTCTACCGTTTTGCAACGGCGAAGTGACAGCCGTCACAGTCGTTTTCCATGTCTGTCTGTCGCCAGAGATGTCACAGGTTTGTAAATACCACCTCGGTGTTAAAGATACAGGCTTTTGTCTATTCCGCATACCTCCGCCGTCGCCGATTAAGTTCATCAAGGATACAAACAGATTAAAAAGCTCCACAACTTCATTATCCAACACTAGATTTACGTAATCACAGCAGTCATACACCTTCAGGCTGGGAAGTGCATTCCGAAGTGTTTAGTAAACAGCGGAATTGCATCTGACGTCGTCCATCCTGCTTGAAGTTTGTCAAACGACAACACATTGTCATCATCACAAATAGGATTAATCGGTCTTCCATGAGGTGGGTCCAAGCTGGCATCATAAGAGTGCCGCAGGCAATCCTCCAATATTTCGTCTATGACGAAATCAAACAGAAGTGGTGAAAGTGCATAGTGTTGACGTGTGTGCTTTTGTTGCTGAAACTGTCAGACAGTTCACCATGAGGTAATTCTAGCTGGAGGTTGGAGATAAAACGTCAGCAGCAGTATTCACATACTTGTCGGTGCACCTCTGAATCGAACGTCCCTGTAGTCAAGAAATAGGACAATTGTTGATCGGCAGTGCGTACGACGCTGTTTCAGTACTCAGCGAGGATTAAAAGTTTGATTAGTACATCCTCGCCCAGGACGAAACCCTGTCCGCTCGTCCTTAACGCCTGCCAGTGAATGCCATAACCCCAGTGAAAAAAACCTTGACTCCTTTCTTGAATGTGGAATCTGTTATGGAGTGACTTCAGCGAAGAAGGAGATTTACCGTCGTCCACACATGATGAAACGGTTGAGTCAACGTCTCTACTTAACGCCTTTCTCCACTTTCCTTAGGAACAGCGGGTAAGAGGTCATCTGGGCCAGTAGCCACATTGCATTCTAGAGTCGAAATGCAATTGTGGACCTCAGTCTTAGTGAATTTTTCTCAATCTGCCGGCCAGGACACAACATTGCAAGTTTGTGGCGTTAACACAGTAGTGGTAGGAGGCTATCTAATCTTATCCCCAAAGTGTGTCGCCTGGCACCCAAACTCTCTGGACTTGTTATGGATGAGTGTGCCGTTTGCGTCACTGATAGACGGACGCTTTTGACAAGTAGTAGGGATAAGGTTGAACAGTCTGTCAGTGATCCATGAAGCGAAAGCCACTTCCATCTCGTTAAGTGTGTCCACTAACCAGACTCATCGAGCTGTCTCTACTCTTTTCCGGATATTCTTCCTAAACCTGTTCATACTAACTGCCATGGGAGTGTTCTGTGTGATACCTAACAATTTTAGAAATTTTCCCGAAACCCAACGTTTGCTTAACACACGGACTGTCATGCTGCATGCCATAGTACTTGTTTCATGAGTGGCATGTCGTAGTTGAGTGACGAGACTATTAAGATTTAGGTATTGATGATTATTTAGTTCGCACTCTAGGCCAACTCTATAGTCACGACTTATCGACGACAAAGAGAGTTTCTGAAAAGCTGGCCGCTTTTGTAGGTGAAGTTGTGGTCCAAAGAAAATTAGGACGCATTGTATGAATTCAAGTGCCTGCTTCGGTAAGAAAGGCAGGCTTAAATTGAGCCGCCCGAGTTATAACTAACAGCTATGTGGTCTCTGAGTCCAATTCTGGAGCGAAGGGGACGCGAAGTATGACAGTGACTTGAATGATGTTTGAAACGAGTAATTGCAACACTCAGCCTACGCCCGGTACACATCAGGCTGCCATTATCCGGAAGATGTGATGGTACGCAAAACCTAACAACTGAACAAGATTCGGGCTCATCTAGGTCGCCGACGTGAGTGGTAACATATTTGGCAAAAATGACTCACGTTGAACATCCCTCAAACTTGATCGCGGTGTTCGCATTTACACAGACTTCCCAGCCAGCCACTTTCGAAAGGAGGCACTAGACTGGAGTTTCGCTCCTGTTAGAGCTTGTCATTAGGGCACATTCTTGACACGGCCGGGACTAGAACCCCGGCCACGCTAACATGAGACAGTCGCGTTGGCCACTGTTCTGCGGACCTCGCACCAGGCACAGTCGAATTATCACATCTGAGCGATCAATTACCTTCGTTTGTGGTTAATGATCATGTTGTCTGATAGCTTCTGTAGGAGTCAAAGTTAACGTCGGTTACCTCCAATCGACGTGATATACACGAGCGATATGCAACTGTGGAGAGGAGCAACTCCAGCCACGGAAAAAGAAAGGGATAGGGGCCGATTAAGTGAAAACAGGTATATCTATGCTCAAACATTAATATCAGAGTGCCTCTATCTTGCGATCAATTAAGCGAGCCACAACTTAGAGTTTTGCGCCTCAGCACGAGAGCCCCTTTACGGCACTTTGCCTGTCGTCGTTAGGTACACTTACTCCCCTGATAGCGCGAGAAGCTTGCATCAAGCATTCATGCTGGTCGCAACGCTGTTGACCTCACATTAAGCGCCGCCGGATTGTCGCGTCCGAACGCTCAACTGTTTTGGCTTGCGAGTAATGGTCTGGTTGCTCCATGGCCTCATTAGGATACATAGTTACTTTCTGTTGACCTTAATTAATGACCTTGTGACTAGGACTTACGGGATAGGTCGGAATCTGCGATTTTACCAAACCTGCTGTGCTGTCTCTTATACCGGTGATGAGCGCGATGTGTTTCTATGTCGTCTAGTGGATGGCTCCTAGATTAGAAGCAGCCTCACTCCGCTTGGTGTAGAGCGCTTGTGTCGCTGTTAGTTTAGATGTGTCAGTTTGTGTTTGACTGCAGAGTGGTCGGTGCCTAGAGTGTGCAGCATGCTTGGCACACACTAGTGCATAATTGGGATCCACGTCGATACTCCAGCTTGATTTAAAATCTTGGAAGCAACCACGCCACCAATAGCTGACTTACACGCGGTCTATGTCCACGTTTGTCTTGACGGTAGAGGTCGCCAGATGAAGCTCCGACGACTACGTCTTCGAAAGCCATTAGTTGCCAGAAGCACCGTCATCATCACAGAACCGCAGCATACGTCCACCGCTGCCTGTTCGATGGCTACCATGCGCATGTGAGCTACCTAAGTCACGCTCGTCAACGTCCAGTCTGCCTTCTTGGTTGTTCAAGTTTGCCGCAAGCAATACTATATTCGGACACCGTGCAGTCTGAAGATGGTTAGTGAACTGATAACAGAGTCATCTATGACTGTGTTTGGACTACAGTCTGTGGGTGTGTATGCCGCAACAAAAAACAGTGTTTGCGATGGGCGCCTTTCAATGCCCTAACCGTATCTCCGATTCGGATAGCGAAAGCACGGCTGTTGGCGGGTATCCAGTCAGGCGACGTCTTATCTGTGTACGCGCTTACGGCGATTCCAGCAGCGACTTGGCCAGTGGCATGAGCCACAGAGTCTCTAGATAAGCGGCATAGTGGAGCGACCGACGAAGAGTGAAATCGTAGCATTCAGCTAAAGCCCTAAAGTCGTTTCAGCAAGACAACGGATACCGATGATGAAGCGAAGGTCTGCAAAATACGTTCAAGAACTGCTTATAGACCTATTTGCATAATTGTTCGAACATTGAAGTTGGCAAGTTTAAATGGTGTTTGGGGGGCGAGTTGGACTTTGGGTTCCTCAGGCAAAGGACCCTTGGTGTCTGGCATCGTAGCAGCGAATGTGGTAAGTCTGGTGTGTGTGTGTGTTTATGTGTAGAAACGGGGTTTGAAGTCACTGAGTGAAGATTTATTTGACAAAATACGGGAACTGAAACATAATGGGTTGGTGCGGTAGAATGTGATGTATAAGGACAGTCGACCGAGGACGCTTCATCCGGAGAGTTACAATAGGAACCTACATCACAATCGATGTTGAACATGTTATAGTTGTGGCGGAATACTTCTCGGTTGCTCAGGCCGAGGAGGGAGATCGACTGGAGGGTCCCCACGCGGAACCTTTGGCTTAAAGGAAATCCAGAACACAAGGCAGCTAGGTGAAACACGGAATTTTTAGTCCATTAGAGGCCGATAAACTGTGCTGGTTCGGTTTGCGCGCACTTCGAATGTGGTCTATCCATCTAGGATGCCCAGTGGATTTCGCATGGGTTTCCGACAGAAGCACCGCAGTTGTTTGAGGATCCACCAGGAAAGGGATCTGATGTGGTAGATCTGTCTAGCTAACCAGTCCAATATTTACAGGACTGTTACGACGCCTGTCTCCTGTTGCCGTGGGTCGGTGACAAAGTTGCTTCATGTGCCTTTCGAATGGAGTCCAGCTAATCAAGGTACCCGGCGTACCTTGCGTGTCCGTTGGTGCCGATGAACAGTTGGTGATTCGTGCGCGTTTAGCGGGATCTTTCCATGATTAGGCAATGTCTGTACGCTATGTTCTAGTTCCACCGAGGAGCTCATGTGGTATTTTGTTAGTGAATCGGTTGCCAGACGTCGATCAATCACTCTGTGATCGTATTACAGTTCATTGTCAG
>QNGE01008736.1:0-11661 GCA_008508345.1 Paragonimus westermani | reverse complement strand
TATTCCTTCGGGTTTACACTGGATATGTGGTGTGTTGGTGGAACTGCAATTGGTGCAGCGCAAGCCAATTACAGTGATGGATAAGCGCAGGCGTCCTTTGGCGTCGGTCACTGTGACATGCTAATCCGAATCGGATGCCGCCAACCGTGTGGAGCCGCAAGTGGTTCAGCGGAAGCCACTCATGATGACGGTTAAGTGCAAACGTCTTTCGGCTTCGATCTCTGAGGCAAGCTGATCTAGGCTAATCCGGAGCGGATGCCGTCGATCGTGTGTGTGTGTGATCGTTGATTTCTTTTGGCTTCACAATGTCCATCGAAATCATATAAACCAGCAGGCTGTAATCAACACCTGATAAGGTGCTGCGAAATGTGACTTGACAGATACATCGTGCAAAAAACTTACTGTGACTCCTTTGTGAAAATTGCTAGTCATTTGCATACTGAACGTTTGATAGTTGTAAAGCTGAAAGTCGACCTTGAGCTTAGACACCACTGTTATCACCTAGAATGATCTAAAGTTCACCCAACTGACATCATCATTTTGTAACAGGCTGGGCAGACTTTTCGGGCGGGAGACAGGTACACACACACACAACTTACGGGGGATACGCGCTTCAGTCAAGCAGTCCGCACAGTAAGTCAGCCGAAATGTGCGTGAATGTATAGCCAATATTACCTGAAAGCGATGGCCACGCGCTAGAAGGCGAACGAAAGAGGCCGAGCTATAACAAGATAACCCTGCGACTTGCTAGCAAATAAACGGNCTCCGGCTTTGTTGGTGCATTGTATGATGAATGGTCTGCCTGGCTTTTCATAGTTCAGTGAGAAATTTGCTTTTCATCCCTATCTTCTTTAGGTTGCACTAACCTGCACTCCTATACTGCAACGCTTCTTGCATTACACTTCAAACATCTTTCTTCTCAGTGTAGATCTCGTCATTGCAGCCTCTCTCTCTGTGTTTAGTTTCCGAGAGATAAGAGTTTACTTTCCTTACTGGCCAATCGAGTGGCCAACCAGCATTGGCCGGCTGGACACAAAGGCCCCACTGGCACACCTCCCGGTCTTATTCCTTCGGGTTTACACTGCATACGTGGTGTGTCGGTGGAACTGCAATTGGTGCAGCGCAAGCCAATTACAGTGATGGATAAGCGCAGGCGTCCTTTGGCGTCGGTCACTGTGACATGCTAATCCGAATCGGATGCCGCCAACCGTGTGGAGCCGCAAGTGGTTCAGCGGAAGCCACTCATGATGACGGTTAAGTGTAAACGTCTTTCGGCTTCGATCTCTGAGGCAAGCTGATCTAGGCTAATCCGGAGCGGATGCCGTCGATCGTGTGTGTGTGTGTGATCGTTGATTTCTTTTGGCTTCACAATGTCCATCGAAATCATATAAACCAGCAGGCTGTAATCAACACCTGATAAGGTGCTGCGAAATGTGACTTGACAGATACATCGTGCAAAAAACTTACTGTGACTCCTTTGTGAAAATTGCTAGTCATTTGCATACTGAACGTTTGATAGTTGTAAAGCTGAAAGTCGACCTTGAGCTTAGACACCACTGTTATCACCTAGAATGATCTAAAGTTCACCCAACTGACATCATCATTTTGTAACAGGCTGGGCAGACTTTTCGGGCGGGAGACAGGTACACACACACACAACTTACGGGGGATACGCGCTTCAGTCAAGCAGTCCGCACAGTAAGTCAGCCGAAATGTGCGTGAATGTATAGCCAATATTACCTGAAAGCGATGGCCACGCGCTAGAAGGCAAACGAAAGAGGCCGAGCTATAACAAGATAACCCTGCGACTTGCTAGCAAATAAACGGTTTGGTCGTGATGGTGCCCAATTTGACAGCCAATGGATATTTTGTTCGTTGATAATGTTCAACCGCATGGTTGTTACCACCTGATCCATCCCAGAATCGCCGACCGCAATTGATAGAGCCGTCTGTGAGATTTAGCCACAGATTCTCTTTCAAATCACAGGCACAGCATTTCCAACCACTAATTTGTGAATTGAAAGCAGGAGGAGAAGTGATGAGATGCCAGTTGATACAAGACTCCTGGTAAAAAATGATTAGCAGTTTCCAACGACAAGAAATAACAAACCAGAACAGAAGGAAAACTATCAAGCTATGTAGAATAGAAAAATTAGTTACAGCATTCAGAGAGGCTGCGATCGATCAATGGCAATTCTTCTGCTAGTAACAATGGGAACAGCAAAGAACCTTGATGGCTGAACCCAACAGATCCTATACACAAGTCAAGTCTACGATGCATGCATGCCAATCTGAAGGTATGATACTGTGACTTGAACAAATGGGCTACATGTACTGAAGCGTTCTTCTCCTGGAGGAATAAGTTTTTACCGAAAATACAAGTAGTGAAGGGCTGAAGGTGTTTAACATTTGTTGACAGAGAAAGTTGACGGCATATTCCATCCTAGTATCCTATTCAGAAAAGTCCATCAAAGACCAGCTTTTGCTTTTGTATGGTGAAATATTTGTTCCTTCCATACGGTACGCCAACAAAATTCTCAGTCAGACAGAACTTCGAAATTATTTCTTTTTCACAGCTAAAAAGTGGTGTTACGACGGTCATTCCAAGCATGCAAAAAAACGTCACCCCATCAGTGAGAGTAATCGCTTTAGCCTCTAATTCGGGTGTAGAACTTACCTGGGTATATGCTGTGCTACCTACATAAATACCCCGACCTAGAGCTTCCTGTAGCTTGGAATCAAACTTTCCAACCCTTTTCGAGAAAAACCCGTCTTCCGACCGTCTTTGTCGTACAACACGAAGCGGGATGCGATAATAACCCACTGGCAACTACTCAATCTATGTCTCATCTTATATCTAAGGTTCAGTATCATCCCCACCAAGTGAACTAAGAACCGCATTCTGTGTCACAAGAGTGAGACGCTGGTTAACTATTATGAATAAATTGGAGTAAAAAGCCCTATTTGCCACACTCGTAATAGAAATCACCACATTCACCACCGTGCGCATTATTAATGAGACGCAGGTCACATGGTTTTGTTGATCAGAGTGAACCTCTGTGTTTCCATAACTGTCTCACATCACTTTTCGTCTGATCACTGTGATCCGTGTAATGCTCTCAGGATAAAAGAAATATGTACAAAATACCCATTTGTGGTTTCACGCAGCTCGGCAAAAAAAATGACATGTTGAAGCTGAACAAAATGTTACCGAAACATCTATTTTGCGCCCTGTGTTGCAAAACAACGTTAACAGTCGATTGTATTATTATAGTTTCGTGGGCGCATGCAGCCGTCAAATGCAGAATAACAGTTTTAATCTGTTGTGTTTTAGCGCTGGACTAAGAAATGGGCCGAACACTTCCTTTCGCCTGAGATACCCTGTCACAAACACAATGTACTACCAGATTCTGCAGACCCTATCACAAATACGTACCGTGGAAATAGCAAGATTAATGTTAATAATTCGGAAATTAAGGCGATATAAAGAGTTTTCAAAGCCGACGGAACACAGCGAAAACAACGGTCTACCTTTATTCGTTTGCAATACCAAAAAATGCACCCATCGCCAAAGGCCAAGAGCTTACGAAGGAGATATTCGTATCCCATTATCCAATTGCTCCAGATTCATTGCATGAGCTGACACTGGACGCATGTTCTCCTCTTCCCAAGCTGCTACAGTGCTGGCGCGCTCTTCAACGAGTAGGGCCGATTCGGCAAGCTGTACCATGATAATCGCTTTCGCCAGATTTGCAGGCAAACCAAGATCCATCAGACGTGTTGTATCGGCTGCAGACACCGTTGGGCCGATGGGATTAGGCAACACTAGCTTTTGACCTTGTGGAATTAGGAAAAGCGTCCATTGCTCACTGACGGAGTAACGATCCTGAGGAAGCTCGAAACCACCGGGGACACCCAGGGCGAGTTTAACTGGACGTGGATCGATATTCTGGTCTTAAATGCACATGGAGAATAGGCACATCAATTGAACGCTGAAAACTTTGGTCAACTTAGAAAACACTACACTAAGTCAACAACCAGACACTTCAATCTAAAAATGATGTGTATACTTTTTTTACCATAACAAGCATTTTTATTTTGCGAACCATCACCGTATCTGTTTACATCAGTATACACTGCTCAGCAAAATGAAGCACCTCATATGAGCATAACTGGCAGTCGCCACCTTTATTGCTCCCCGACCTATACTGCTACCTTGACGTGGTGGTCGGGCTNTTTCCTTCTAGGATATTCCACGTCACTGTTGAGGTGAGCGGCGGCCCGAGCCACAGTACCTTTGGTCAGGCTCATGGCTGTTATGATGATGATGGTGGTGATGACCTTTATTGCTCATATCCTTCCTCTCAAGCCATCACTTTGAACATGTATACTTTCGACATAAAGCTTAACGTTGAGTCAAGCCATATGTTGCAACCATCCAATACCTGTTCCAAGCGTAACGGTAGCTGATCCGATCGATGGGGTGCTCTACCTCGATGCGTATTCCAAGTGGTCAGGAACATTCAGATTTTCGCCGGCGACATCCGCCTCTACGAAAACTGCTCTGGGTCGTTTTTTGCCAAACATGAATTTTTTGACATCCTCGTACCGGACAACAGGATCTAATTTACGCCTGCTCGCTTTTTGGACTTTTGGCGCTGTCCCCTTATGACATCCAATTCCACGTGTATCGCCCGCGGTCTAACGATCAAGTTGAACGCTTTGTGGACATTCTCAGGCAGCAGCCGTTCAAACCTCGCAGGGAAGGGACCAAATACGAGATTCTACAAGACTTTCTGCTCGTCTACCGTGCAACTTCTAACCCCGCATCTCCCGGTGACCCATTACCAGCTGAAGCCCTCATGGGTCGCAAACTCCGTGTGATCGATCACAATCTCACTGAGAGGGAACCATCGCAGCTGTACAGTCAACCAAACTTCTGTAGCGGTTCCGTCAATGGCGCAGCCGTTTACGCTTGTGCCTGTCGCCTTGGTCATAACTTGACGGACACAACCGTGACCGCTCACCATGGAGAGGTGCTGTATGACGCCTCTGTCAGTGACAACACACGGAAATGTCATCGAAACCAGCTACATTCGTGGTACTCGGACGTAGCAACAACAGACGGATAGCACTTGCTTCCGCTGGATATACTGTTAAGCACGTTCATCATTCCGGCTGCAGCTACTCTCACAGTTTCGTCGTCCGAAGCCGAGATTATCACCAGCCTCCTGCCTAGATAATGGGCCGACCGCATCAGACGCTAATTTCGTCTTACACAGCCGAACCTTCTGACCAAGTGTTACGGATGAGTGCAGAATCCAATTAGAGCAGTTGGAAAAATATTTTGAATCTGAATTCTAGTTTATCGGACCATAACGTGCGGAAGCTCAGTTTTGTTTTCTGATTGGTCCATCACATTTTTATTGCATCAAACTAGGTAGAAATTCTTCAAAGTTAGTAAGGAGCTACATATGCGCAGACGCTGGTTTGCTGTATCTTCACTCTGGTAATAAATACATTCTCGGCTGAAAATCAAGGTCAACTGTTTTGGGTATCGATAGGTTCTACACTAGGAGATTGCGATTCTTATATTGACTACTTGTGGGCTAACCATTTCCAGTTTTCGCCGGCCAGTCAGGTCACAATAGGGTGGACAGGCGTCCAGAGAGTCAATAAGCTAGTAGTGTTGTGTATGATGACGACGGTTACCCTAACGCGTCATCAAACGACCGAAGAGATGAAATAGTTTAGTCTCCCTTGAAAGTAGCCATAAAGCCCATGGCAACCAGACAACCAGATATTAATCTAAGCGGACAGCACCGGAACTATCAGGAACAGTAGACAAACGAAACGAAACTACTCCGTTGGAGTCCTAACGAAAGACACCTTACATCGCCTGGTAGTAGGGCATGCGAAGGTGGATCAGTAAACTGACGGATAAGATGTGCGAGCATAAAGAAGAGAGCACAAACTGACATGCACTTTCTAAGATAACAGGAGAGGTTAACCTTGGCTGCAGGTCACAAGTGTGTAACTAAGAGGGACCAGAATACATCTGATGATGACAACACTGATTGCACAAACATAAAGCTGGAGCAACGAGGATTTGATTATAATCAATCTTACCTCTCTTTTTAAATTCCTTTTTTATTTTATACTGGAGGAAGACAGAACATCCTGTCACGGCCGCGTACTTCTTTACTAGTTTGGGACCTATCGCCAGGAAGCTCCTCATGCATATGAAAACTCCGTCAGCCAAGTCAGGAGTTTCAAATGAAAATATGCATTCATCTTTGAAAATTTTATCTTCGGTACTTGGGATTCGAATGTGACTTGCCGCTTGCGTCCAGATACCGGAATCTGCCATTGTTCAAAAAATAGGAGAAAACGACTGTTCGGGCTGTGGTCCCCCAAAGAACTGCCGAGAACACTGCAACAAAATGAAAGAGAAATCCCGTGCCAAACAGATCAATTGGGAGCGATTGAAGCTGATTCCTACGGAAATAATGGTTTGCTGTGCGTAGTGTACACTGCACCACCCACGAATAAGATGACGATGTCACAGGGATACATCGCGTGAAACTCGTACGAAAACCAACGTCCCACAACGTCAGGAAGGAGGGTAAGGTGCAATACCCTGAGGTTACTTTTGGTGGTAAACCGTATCAAAGGTACCTGTGGCTGATTGAATCAATCACCTTTGCCGTCTTCGTCCAGTCAAGAAGGGAAACACACATCTGTGGTGATACCTTATGTGTTCACAGATCTAAACGCTCTGATCGTAAGGAAGAGAATAGACGGTACTTTAGTCATGCACAGTGGTCTGCTGAGATAGTTCACAGTGGGGTACTTCTCCCAGAACTACACCCCACTCATCCAATCACGTTTGGAACGTCACGTGCAAGTGTATACCCATATCACTAAAAATTGTAGAGGCCGCTTGACGCGGGAAGGAAAAATAAGTACAAACGCTGTAAGAGTATAAAGGTGAATATCGCATGGCGATATTTGTTTTCTGGTCACCTGCTTAGAAGAGACTGAGGGATGACATCACAAAGCTTTACACGACCCTCGTTGCTTTTAACCATCACGAAAGCAAATTACTACAAATGACGGGAACTACTAGCCCGGTGTCACAAATCCAGACTTAACATATCACTTAGCTGCTACCAACAAACACAACAAAACTTGACCGTTTCAAGTTACGCTACGCGGAATAACCTCTCGGTGTACGTCGTACAAGCACCGATACCTCAAAAAGTGAATCGATAGTTTGCTCTACAGATGGTCCCGTCCATGTGTACTTATCAGAACTTCGAAGTGATTGTAGCTACGGATATCGGTAGTCACGTTCAATTCACCGTTGACGGGGTTTTCTCTAACTCTGTGAAAGATACCAGATTTCACTCACAATTTTTATTCTTAGTTCTTCTCTTTATCCGCTCTCCAGGTCATTCGACTGACGATAGCTAGACACATTTGAAATGGGGAAATGATATAGCGGGTCTGTGTAGGATTTTCGTTGAACCTTCAGAATGCTAAGCGCTTCACAAGATTGCGTTGACCCCAGCCCGATCGTTGCCAATGCAAACAGATCAAAAGATATTACAGATCGCTCCACCTACTAGCCTATACTATTGCTGATGTGTTGCTGAGATACCGAAGGTGTGTAGTGCGTACGCCAACGTCCGTCAATCGTAGTGGCGGAGAAAAGTCCGACTGTTCCTCAAAAGCACAGCTTGTGACATGCGTGTGCGTCCAATCTTGTTCTACGAGTCAGAAACCTGGACGAATGCCGCGCGTTCCTTAGTGCCCGACTGCCGTTGTCTCTGACAGTTACCTTGTATCAACTGAGCAACTTTCTTAGCAAAAAGCACTGGTTTCAGAACACCGCCACTAACCCACTGTCTTGCGATACAGGATTTGGTTGAAAACCCTAATCGTTTGTCTGTCTAGATATCAGCGTTCTGTCTGCATCTTGGCCCATATGTAACACATCAATAATTCCCCGCTGCAACGACCATCTCGTAACTCGGTGGCCATATCTACTGCATACAGCGGGGTGAACAGGTGAAAACATGCTACTGATAACCCCGTCCCCACTGTCCTATCAAATTTATCTCCCGCCTTCCCCCGACCCCCATTTCTAGCAATTACTCTGCAGGTCCCACGACAGACATAACTAATCGTAGTAACACTGTCCCGATAAGTCCTATCTCTTACCACCCGCTCCCAAGCCTCCTTTGTCCCTTGGTTGAACCTAGAATATTGATTAATACAGGTGCTTGCAACGTTCTCATTCTGAAACAGACAGATCAGTAGACCGCTCTCACATGAACGTTACATTCGAACATCGATGCCTCATGCACTCCGGAGACTCGAATCTAGGACAGTAGTCGACGTATCAAAACCAACGGCACCTGTACCGTCTACCCGGTACTGATTATACACTTAGAGTGACGACACGATCGCCGTTATCGCCCAGGCTAAATCAAATACGGTCCTCAGCACGACGGCCACAGCCGCATTGGTAGACTGGACTCCTGTTAACAGTATGCCTTGCCCCATCAGCTTGGCAGATTCAATTAAAGCCAGCGCTAGATGCAAAAATTTCAGGAACCCCTCCATTGCGTCTGTTTATGCCTCAACTGACTGTAGTAAGGTCGGTGCCAAGGACGCCTTCTAATCGGACCTGATCGCTCTTCTTCAACCGACACAGGGTTCTGATGGTCAGTCTGGTCAGAGTTACGAACGCCCAGGTCGGCCGCCTTGGTGAGACTCGACCTCGTTTGGGCGGCAGGTTTGGGATAGCAACACATCGCCTGGGTGGCTACCGCAACAGTGCGTTGAGCATGCTATTTTTAGAGAGCAATAGTTCCGGACATCATGGGCGTCATTGTTACACCTGGCGCCCCTCTTCATCGAGTCAACCAAGGTCTCGCGTAGCATAGCCAGTAGAAGAGAACGGACAGGGGATCGCCCTGGGCGGCGATGTATACATCATATGTTTACTCCTCGTCAAATTCTCGAGCAAAGTCATGTGTACCGCCAGCCAACAACTGTCATATTTCTCGACTACAAAGGTGCGTTCGACTCGGTGGATCAATGTACACTTTTAGAGTCACTTAAACGCAGGAGTCTACTGACCAAGTACGCGATCATACTGTCGGCGCTTTAAGACCATACCTCAGCTCAGGTTGGGGTTAGCGTGAGCGGCGTAAATCAAGGCTGCCCACTTTCACCACTTTCTGATGAACGAAATACTGGAGGATTGCCTACACTAGTCGCAAGATTCCGGCGTGGAACTCCCGCATGGTGGAAGACTGACTGATCTTGGTTATGCTGACGACACTGTGTCGCTGTTTGACACTTCCCAAGCAGCACAAATAATGCTATTTCGCGTTCCGTTGAATATTGTGAAATGCGCTTCACAAACTCAAAATGCTTCTGCAAGATTGCTGTGATCACGCAGGGTTAATGTCGGATAATGAAGTTATGGAGGTTGTTGACCGGTGTGTGCTAGGAAAGTTGTGTCGGTGGCGGTAGCCGCGGTGGTGGGAGTGTGGAGAATCAAATAGAAACACTCATCTCTGAAGCCAGGGTAGTGTTCGCCAATCTGGTGCATCTACTGGTGACAGAGAGGTATGTGCCTGAGGTTTAAAGATCGCGTGTACAAGACGACAGTGAGGACTCTATTACCTTACGGCAGCGAAATTTGGCAGTTCAGAATAGAAAACGCCAACCTTCTTTAGGTATCCGACAACCGATGTCTGCGTTCGATCTCTTGCATCGGATGGCACCAACAAATGAGCAGTGAACAGATTAGGAAGCGGCTATTTGATGGCGATTATCAAGCAAGTTATTTTGTTCAATTCCCAGGTTTACGCAAACTTAGATGGCTAGGCCACGTACTACGGATGCTAGCTGGTCGTTTGCCACACCGAGCACACTTTGCTGATGCTGCGACCGGCTGGCGTAAGGTGTGAGATGGCTAAATGGTGGAGTGAAGAAATGAAGTCGTGTACCAAGAGGTTGGCCAGTTTATGTCAGGTTCGTCTTACAACATGCAACCCTCGCGACTCACAGAGTCGGTGGGTTGAGACGTTAGATGAGAAGACGGCCAACCGAGCTCAGTTGCGTGATTGGTGTCGTTGTTTTTCCGAGTTGACTGTGAAGTGTGTTTAATGACGCGGAGCAGTGGCTTGCTGTTGCTGCTTCACTTTAACCTAGAGCCCGGTTGATTAGTTGTAAAGTGTAGGCACAGTGACGCTGGATGTTTGAATATAAATGTAGCTACCTTTAGCTGTTGTTCCCCCCTTCCTTTTTCATTCTCTCTTCCAGTACATGGTTTGCTTTCCTCCGCACGGTTGTGTGGCAGTTAGGCATCGGTTAGAACCAATGATACATTACTGTCTGATAGTAATTATGAGTTTGGGGGGTGAACTGAACGTGGAATATCTGTTGTCAGAAGGGATGCAATAGTACATCTCTCAAAAAAACTAGACGAGACCTTATTGCACTTACAGCGACGAAACCTTCATTGACAAAGTTGTATCGGACGATCACGGGAGAACGAACAGAAACTTGCTAGAGGCTGATGATAATGCAACGATACGGGTGTATGGGTAACCTAAAAGTGGGCTATCTAAATTAGCGAAAAAATAAAACAGTACACTAATCGCAATGAAGAAAAGAACTTCAACGCCTGCATTTTCGAAATATACATCGGACTTGGGTTAACTAGTAAATAGTCCGAGGTAGCCGAATTAAAAGTCTAATTTCGTCAACTACTGAAATTTGGCCAGGCCAGATATGCACATGAACCCATTACAAAGAGGCTATTGAATTGATATAGGTTACTGTTTGGGACAGTGGAAAAGCGTTCAATGCTAACTGGTATTTGTAAACACAGACCCGTAATGGCGGGATTCATTAAGTAACATTAATCCGTGGAAACATCACACAAACCGATTTACCATACGAATGCAATTGAAAATCAACAGGACGACAACATTCGGTCCCACCAATCCGCACGGCAGATGGCAGCATACCACAAATGACGTAAGTTTTGAAGTGGTGCTACCACGCCGGCATAACAAATCAATTGAGCGTCACTGGTTAACAAGTCAAAAAGAAG
Source organism: Paragonimus westermani (assembly GCA_008508345.1). Classification (NCBI taxonomy): domain Eukaryota; kingdom Metazoa; phylum Platyhelminthes; class Trematoda; order Plagiorchiida; family Troglotrematidae; genus Paragonimus; species Paragonimus westermani. Next base: position 521 of record QNGE01008736.1, on the reverse strand, counting down.
TACCGAGTACACGTGGGCATTTTAAGATAAACAAGAGCTCACACTTAGACCCAATATTCCAGCTACAGCTTAACATAACGTCGACTATCGCGACTACGCCCATGTAACACCTGAGCGTTTTTGTACACGTGCGTTGAATAGGCAAACCTCAAGATTGTATGAACAAGCGACCAAAAATCTGGCAGGCCAGAGCCAAGGTTTCACAAGCACGTTAGCAGAAAGTAATAGCGGAACGAAAATAACAAAGGGACCGACGAAGAGGAAGTCAAAAAGCCATAGTTCAGTGAATGTCAAAAGAGTACACGGTTTATAAGATAGTACCCCCATCACATTTTGTGGCGCGGTATTAAATATAAGCACAGTTACGTACACACAAACAAAAAAATACGACAAAATAAACATAACATAGTCGGTTTCCTTTCACACACAAATTTAAGAAAATTCAATGAAATCAAATTACATCGAGTTTAATTGAAACGGTACAAATAATCTTGCCAAAGAATAGATAGAAGACGGTCGTG
>QNGE01008735.1:0-15470 GCA_008508345.1 Paragonimus westermani | reverse complement strand
TGCCCTCTACGGAGCGCCAGTTTCTCTTCGTTTATTCGACGGTGTCGCGTCTGACGTTCTATGTGTTCAAACCTTGTGTTCATTTGCATTGCCAAGAAAAATTCTAGTGTTTTTCCGTACCTCAACTTAAGCATTTTCAGTCTGTCAGTCTCTTTCGCAGTTAGAATTTTATCTTGTACATTTGAGCCGACCCGTTTTGGTTTAACGGGGGCCAAATTGTCGACACGAAACTTTGGATGTCTGATAAATTCTGCGGCCGCTATTCTCGGGTTCGATGTGTGAAAGAAGTTATTCCAATTTAAGGATCTTAGTAGGGAGAAAAAGACATTCCAATCAATGAATTTGATCGGACGGTAGAATAAAACTCTCGGTTTGGTAGTCATATTGGAATCAAACAGACATTGGACGACATTGTGATCGCTTCCTGGAAATTGTTGTAGAACGAATATCTCTGTGGACAAAATACCTAGAGTGAATATGGGACCTAAAATATGCCTTTTTCTGGTGGGAGTTGAGGCATGTTGGTTTCAACCATTCAGTTGAATGTATGAAAGTAATCCGGCCTGTTTTATGGAAGCGGAGAATGGGATCCAGGAGATATTAGGCATGCTGAAGTCACCGCCTACTACTTTGCGTTCCCAAGACATGTTGAATACATGATTCATCATCTCCACAAGGTCATCCATATGATTGCTTGCACCATTAGGCGGTCTGTAGATGCATCTTATAAGTAGCTCGTGAGAACCGATAAAGACCATTAGTGCTCGGGCTTATGAAGTATGGACTCATCAAGTGTTACTGCGGAAAATTGCTGTTTTAGGTAAATGATGCATCCTCCTCCTCGTCCTGTGAGACGATCCCTAAGGAACATGTGATATCCTACGATGCTCATCTGACTGTCTGGGGTGTCAGGAGAACACCACGTCTCAGTTACGAGAAATGATATGTGGATTAGATAAAAAGACAGAGGGTTTAAAAATGTGCATCTTACTAACCAATGATCTTGTGTTCATGAGTAATAAATATATGAAATTCTTTTCGTCAAATGCAGCAGATAAGCTGCTAAAGAACCTCATGACAGATGAGGCAGTGGGTTGCAAAATAGTAAATGGAATGGCCTGATTTAAGGAACTTACCGAGTTACTGCTCATATTCTAGTGAATGTCGTAAACGTTTGGCTCCAAGATAGGAATTGCTGGAAAAGTGCCATTATGGTGGGATAACATAGTGGGACTTTGGGAGGGAGGCCAGGTGGCTGTTGATGTAATATCGGGTGTGTGTACTAAAAAAGGACTGGTTTGGTATACATTCGTGTTGTTGACATAATCAGGTGACGACGTACCTGCTGGGGTATACACATTGGGAACTTTGTTCCTGGTAGCACTCATATTTTGAGTAGGAGGATGAGTTACTACGGAGCTTCTGGATAATAGATGGTAACCGTGACCCCTAGTAACTTGGGAGCAGCAAGTGACAAATTGTGCAGTTTCACCTACAAAGCGTTGTTCCTTGGAATGTGGTTTTTAAAACCAGATTCATGAGGCTTGTAAAGTTTTTATGGTTTACTCTTATACTGCAAATCCGAAATCTCGTTCTGTTGCAAGCACCTCACAGGTTTTACTGTTGATTTAGAGCATTGTTCAGGTGTTTTGGATTTGCCATTGATATTCCCGATCACTCCATATAACGAGGATGAATTCCTCTGATAAGAAGTGTGTGGCTTTGCTCGCGCAGCCGCGTCATTATCAAGAACACTCAAGCTGCTCCTTCTGGTGTTCTGAGTATCTAGGATGCCTTAAGTCCACGACTTTTTCTAGTCAAGGCCTCGGTTGACAGAGGGAGACTTTCAGGACTAGGGGACGTGTTTTCAGCAAAGACGGTAAAATTCTCTGCAGAAACTTGAACGCACCTGGCGTTATCAGATCTAGACGTGGTTTGTTCTCCAGTGCTCGTCTGGACCGGCGACGCAACGGCGTTTCCAGCTGTAACTTGCGGATTCAGAGAACTCGTGGAGCAGTCGAAATCTACAACCGAATCAATTAATTATTGACTGTGTTACATAAGATTTTTTCCTCGAAAAATATTGGCTCGTAATATGTCCCTTTAGATTGGCGTCCTGTCACCAAACCCCTTTATGGAATTAAAATTAGTGCCACGCTTGATTTGGCCTTGTCTTCTGACCAATTCGTTCGCAACAATTCTACAAATGAACTGTAGCAACAAAGGACGGTGCTTCTGCTGTACTTTCTTGCGATATCTTAAAAAGTAGCACTCTTGTATTTTCAACTTAATGGCTCTGAGTAAGATCATTTTAACAGAAAACAGAGGTATTATGTCAGATACGTTAAACGCCACCACTTTGCTTGCACAGCGTACCCGCTTGCGCAATTCCGTAGCTACAGTATCAAAAAGGGTTCCAGTGGTTACGAGGTCTTTGTGACTAGGGGTGGTCAGATGGTGGATGTTGCTTGAGGCATTTACAATACCCGATAGCGGATCCAATTTGTGCAAAATGTCAGCATGCTCCTCGTTTTTACTGTGTAGTTTCGCCATTCAAGTCCTCAATTCTCTTATTTTTTAGCCTGATCTACGAATATATTGGTGATGGAAACTGGATATGGTTTAGTGTTGTTTCTTTCGTGCGATGTGCTAAGATTTGCTGTTAAGACGGCCGTTTTAGCAGCGGCCCTGATATAATCTGCAATAGCAGGGGTGTGGCAGGTGTTGACCGAACAACCTGAAGATTTTGCATTCTTCTTCAACGTCGTCATGTTTTTTGCGCAGGGATGGTCGCTTGATGACTGGAAATTTCTGAAGATGGGCTAACTTAACAGGCATTACTGTATGATATTCAATTTTTATGAATAGGTTATGTTCCAAAGGTCTCTAGGCAAGTAAATATGACAGAATACAACAACTAATAGGTAAATTTGAGTGATCAAATGGTGAAAACAAGATATGCACCAGCACGCGATAATAACTAGCCTATTCCAAACAACGCGTCACTTCTCATCCTAACGAAGCGGAAACACGATGCGATTTGTTCCTACCATTTTATTTAAGGCGGTGCTGATCCCGGACGTCTGGTGGTTGTTCGAGCAACGTTTAATGTTCTCACAACTTTTGTCAATATGCTGGATACAGGATAGCAGCGTCTGTAAGCAACGAGTGTCTATGAATTCTGAGCTCGTCGAGCGACCGAATCGGATCCAAACAAAGACAGACGTATCGGTGGGTTTCTTATAAATAAGGTGCTGATGTTCAAGAACAGTTTGATCAAACAAATAGCGGAAGATAACAACAAACCTCGATATTGAATCCACCAAATATACGAGCTCCGAGATTGACGGTTCGCGTGAATGTGACCAAATGCAGCAGTCACGTAATGGCGAAGCGGTCAGGTGAAAATGAAACCAGGGTACATAAAAACAGAGGTCCTGCAAGGGAACGCAAGGAGAAAAAACTACGCGAGAACAAGTTTCACATGCAAACAATATCAAGACTTGATAATACATCAAGATCAACATTCATAAGAGCGTTGATTTGTCGCGCGCGTAATTTGAACGGTAGTGTCAGATTATACGAAAAGTTCGTAATCAGTATAAAGAATTTCAACGTAAGGAGACTAATCAATGAAAAGGGAATAAATGAGGCAGGGAACGTGGCCACCAAAGTACTATCAACACGTAACAACCATCAAACACTCAGGCAAGCAACTAATCCAACAATTTGGATAACGCTTTTTGAAGTTGGATGGACTGCAATGTAGGAATACGGAAATAAAGAATCAGAATCAGACGCTGGAGTCCGTTTCTCTCTGTATTCAAGCGCTTCATCAAAAATAGCTGGTGCCCGAGACCAGTATTATTGTTGACATTTGTTGTCAAACCATCTTTCATGAAGGTAGTAGCCTGTCGAAGATGGGCAGCAGTTGCAGCGAATAGCCCAGCCTGGATGCGTGACTGAGATTTGGCAATGTAAAGTGACATCCCTGGTACCAGACAGTCAAACATTGTGCGTCATGTTCGCCGTCCCGACATGGTTTCAGACCATCGAACAATTTCATTGTCACGACTTGTAGTATCATACGGATGCCTGACTCGCCTCTGCAGCATACCTATAGCTTGCGTGCACCCCAAATCTGAAAAGAAAAACAAGCGCCTTTTGAAAGCCATCTTCAGACGAATCTCACATTGATGAATCAAATGAGACACCTTGCGTCTTTAACTGTGTAGACCACTTGGTAAGTCCGCCTCGAAATTTCGAATAACGCTGTGGATTCGAAAAGACGAACCAATGAGCGGTTACAATTTTAGTTATGTCCAGCCATCGCCAACATCTGGGTCCGTGTTACCCTCCTTAGAATACTTTTCAAGAAGCTCGGGTAATACGAGGCGGAAAACGCCCAAACAAGCACAAACTTATCGTAACCTTTTCAGATCCAGCATTCCTGCCGAAGTGAAAACCACCTCAACTCTTCCCGCAAGAGCTACCCTTCATCCAGAAGAATGTCAAGGCTGATTTTCTGACGATTCCGGATGTTAAAGACTGAAGCTGGTCAAAAATCATGGACTTCGGAGAATTAGCCACACTCAGTGGAACAGGACTGTTGTTTATCTTGCGACCAACCTGAGTCGAGTACCTGTTTGGCTTCAAAGACTAACACAAGCGACAAAAATATGAGGCGTTTTTGTTCTGATTAAACCTAACCAAGTCCCTAAGGAAACAGAACCGCCTACAATTAGGGGGTGAAGCACGATTTTACTGGACCTGAAAAACGCAAAAATGCAACACTATCGAAATAGTGACAACTAATTTGCGGTCCCCAAGCGTTCAACACACTTGAACAGGTGCCGTTATCAGAACCACTGTCGACCAACAAGGTATGTTCAAGCAATTTTAGGTGAATTCCAGTACAAACGAAAAATTTATGAGCCTTTCTGACGATTAACCCCCAGGAGGAAAGTGAAAACAATACGAGCAGGGTTTTGTCTTGCCACCCATAGAAATTTGACCACCTGACTGTGTAATGCCAAAATGACGGCTGCGAACGACTTTACGCTTGAAACAGACGAGCAACTTGAACACTATTAATCATGAACGCTGTCACTTACTTTAAGTTGTCTGTGGTTGTCCCCGTAACTTTCGGTGAACTCTCAAACTTTTGAGATGTCGGTAAGCCCGCTAAGCAACCGCATGCATTCGAAGTGGTCGACTGCTGGAAATAGTTTGGGTGCTGCTTCAAATTACAGTGAGTGCACACACTGCAATCTTCGTTTGTCAAGTTACAACCTCCCATGGTTTTTGGTGGTACACTTCTTACTATCCTCTCATTCGCTACCACGCGTTTTTTGAATGCAACCAGCCCTGAGAGTATGGAGTGGTGTGGACCTGGCTCAAAGAGATTTTACTTGTACCGTGGTCGTTGATTTTACTCCCTACCTAACCCTCTGGCAGCTGGCCTTGTGCAAATAGCCCTTTACAACGTCACATACTAGTTTTCAGTCTATGGAAACCGACCGCAGTTACGTTCTCCCAGCAATCCTAATGATAAATTCAACTTTTCGATCTTATCTTCTTGTGTCTGAACCAGGAACGTAGGAAGCGATACACCTGAGTATTTACCTACTCTTGCATACCCCACGAACTCGAGTTAACTTTGAGTAGAAAAGGAGTCAAAGTAATGGTTGGTTTTTATTCATGCCCATTCCGTCAATGCCCCACTCGGTTCATGCTGTAACGTGTGTATCTGTCACAATTGATTTACGAGTCCGCTGTGCGCATAAGATGCGGTGCAAGAGTGTTCGGAAAGCTGGCTGACGTGCAAGTTGCCAATTTATACCGTATGAGCAACGTATCTTACCTTGAAGATACAGGAATTACACTTTAGCCGGTTGACTTCGGAATAATCTGGTCTTTCATCTCCACTTGGTCAATCCGTCAACGCTAACAGCGTACACTTCAGTGCGTCTAAAATACACGTTTTCCACGTGCCACTTTCCCCTGTGACATGCAACCCGGGTTTGTTTGCTTTCCTCTTTGAAGCGACTTCAAATGGTATAGTTAATCACACGAATACAATGAACTGTCCGGCAATATCAGTTTAAGGATGACTCTTCGTTACTTTGCCCCTCTTTCCACAGATTCAAACACGCACATCATTACCTGAAACCTGAAGTTGCAGTGTATATTTGTTTCAACAACGAGGTTACTCTGACGATCAAACTATCTAGTCAGTCAACCTATCTTGATAACGAGTCGAAATCACATAAGACCGTGATTCACTTCCAACCTAGAGCCAAAAGATTCTCGTCATGAGCAGGCTCAACTTTCAAAAACCAATATCTTATCGGTCGACGGCCACACAGCAACTCGGCTGACCCATTCAACATACTGCTCAACAACTGATAAGTTGTCTGCAGTCACGCTTACGCCAAAGATTGGTAAACAGCCTCGTCAGGACATTCTTCGAACTGGCCTGCATTTCACGCTTAAAATTTCTCCTTCTAAAACGTCTAAGGCATGGTTTCTAGGCGGCTATTCAACGATCACTCTAGAACTGGCGACAACAGGAACGAGGACGAAAGCTCACTGCTTTACTCGTTTTCCATTTGCTAGAAAATGCTTCCCGGATGTATTTTCGTCTCCCCAATTTTTGAATTCAAACGCTTTGATTAGGTCCTACTTCGGTTCGCGGTCTCAAGTGAAGGCAGCCGATGGAACACAATGTTTGCCAGGCGCTTGGCCAATGTCGTTATGGTGGGTGGAACTTGAGACAGCTCTGATGTTCTCTATGGCTTATTAAAGGGAAGTCGTGTAACCGCACACCCATCTTATGATGTTTTTATCCACGCTTAAGCGGACAATTCGGGTACTTAAGGTACATTTTACTTTTGATATCGAATTACGAAGGTGAGTTACGCGAATGGTTCATTTGGATGTTTCGTCGACCATTCAGCATCTCCGTGTAATCTTTGGCCAAATATTTTTTCAAACTCGGGCATTGTGTCTGCGTACGCTTCACCCAGAATCGGTTTGCAGAAACACTCTAGACTTGTCACGTTTTCCAGCTACCTTGTTATTTGTTCGCACTGTCGGCATTCGTGATATTGTTTGGTTGCACGTCTGGACTCTTGTTCGTTCGACTGTTCGAGATCACAATAAAAAGGAATTTTGGTTGATTGCTAGCTAGTCGGTTGCGATCTGCCTTTTGTCGTGCTTCACTCACAGCTCATTTTCCCAGTCTACTTGCACTAAAAGTTGTTGCCGATCAACCGGTCTTCTGGTTCAATTATTGTGGAGAATGTGCACAGTCATAAATAGAGAAATGTTCCAGTTCTCTGTAGGTTTGGTCTATCTGAATGCGTAGGCTGTGGTCGAACGTGGTGATGATCGGCTTGAAAGCAAGGGGTTCACCTGCCGTTCGCTTCCGGTTTTTGGCCGTACATGGTTGACTACATGCTTTATTAATGCTTTGAGAAATATACAGTATTATGCTGTTATTCGTTGCTTCTTGCCAATTACACCACGAATATTTCTGCCTGCTTTTGCATGACAGATGATTTCTTACATTTTGAGTCATTTTCGCGAATTGATATTCGCACACTATAAGTCCGGTCTTTTTCTTGGACCTTCAATTCGCGTGCGGCATCGCCTGGATACAACAGGTGAAGCGAGCTAATTGAGTGTGGGTACCGGCCCTTTAATTGTTCTATAGTTAATTTGAATAGATCGGCCACTGGAGCTCCACAATCAAATAAACATGCGGCTGCGAAAGAAAAGTTTAATTACGCGATGGTAGAATGGACATCTGCACGTCTGCGTTGTTCCTGACCCAATTCCCCTAGAATTCACCTAAAAATGCCACCAGAAACATCGAAGATTTTCTCGTAATATTGTATGTAGACCGTCCTTCGGGGCCGTAGAAGTTTACTGGGCACCACCAAGGTTGAAAAGGCGAAGACCTTGGTAGGGTTTGTTTGGTATGTTTTGTGTGTTAAGTTACTACCGGGTAACACTGAATTCGCCAATGAAGCTCTCTTCCTTTTCCCACCTACACATCTTTGTTTCTGTTAAAGTGAGCTGTGTGGACTTGTCACGTGAAATCCTTCGATGTTTATGAACCTCGTCGTTTTTACAATCTTCTGAACCAACTTACAAACTTCTCAGGACTCGGCGATTACATTACTGTTTGGGTTCGGTCGTTCCAGTAAGCTGGTATTTATTCTCTGGCCTTTTGTGTGGAGATTACCCAGTTCATTGATTTCAACCTTTTGTTGCTCGTTTGCCTGCAAACCATTGCTAACTCACGTTTGAGATGAGAACATAGGCTGCTAACCCTATATAAAGATGGGGAGAAACAGTCAAAACAGTCATAGAATAACTCAGTGTTAGTAATTTTGACAGCCTAAGCAGGAGTACCAAGAGGAGATGTATGAACTGAGTGTATTTTCAACTCAATCAGTTCAAGCAAGTGTCATTTATTTGTCCAAAGTAAACTGATGTATATTGTACATATAAATGAGGCAAAGCACGGAAACATATACGGCAAGAGAATTGTTGGATATACGTTTTTAATATTGCGCGAAGTATCTTTTTCGAATGTCTTTTTGATGTTTTCTGTTCATCACACCTTCTTGGATGAAGTAACTCTTCTCACACGCTCAAAAGGAAACGAGGTGTCGAATAACTGGAAGACAGCTATCAAACTTTTGGTGCGGCTGTGCAACTGCACCAAAATTTCTCGGAATCTCACTGAATGGCAGCGTCAGATACTGCATTATTGCTTTACATCCGTCACACTGGTACCAACCGTGAGCAGCATCTGTTATATACCAGAATTTCGCAAAATCGTTTTGTCTTTGCTTGGTTCGTGTCAGTCCGTGGATGTCTGCTTCAGCAGCTCGATCCAGGTTCAATTCGCATAGATCTTACCCTAATAAAAATCAATAAGGAATTTCGCGAGTGCACTTTCATCTTCCATTCATGTTGATGTGCGATGGTGAATATGGTTCAATCCTTGACGAGTGTAAGGCACAGAAACTGTCGTATAAAGCTAGTTTTCAATGAAGGCAGCACACGTTGGAATTGAGGCTGACAAATAAAAACACAGCTGTCGACAGATGCTTCCCACTTGCACCCGGGTATTGTTTTCTTCGATAGAGAAACCGCGAACGTGTACAGAGATAACGTTGCTAACATTGACGGCATGCGTTTCTTGGAGGCAACATAGCTGAATTTTGATAGCTATATGAAAGTAATCTTCATAATGCATAAAAGTAATAGATAACTGTAATAAGTATAAAATAAATGAACTCTGAGTTGAATATCGCGACCACCATCCTGCAACCTCATCACCAAAAGCGACGCATGGATAGTGACCGGAGAGGCTTCTTCCTCTTGTGCGTTCTACTTGCTACAAGTATGGGGAGCAAAGTATTTTTAGGTAAACGGGTAACAAGGAGTTAAACATTGCACATTAAAAGTGCTGTTCGTCAAAAACTGGAGTCAACTAATTTTTGTGAAAGCCCCTGCTGCAAGCGTCAACTGAAAATAAATGTGATATATTGGCAAGCAAAATAGCACTGTCGCATTAGGTTGGAATTGGGCACTTTCGTCCGTGTAGTCTGAAAGAGCTGGTGGCAAATAGATATGCCTCTCAAATTCAGCGTAAAAACACATAAGAACTAGGGGCTCGATCAAAATAACGAAGTACATTAGAAGTAATTATCCAAGTATTGGGAGAGGACCAAATGAGGCTATTTATAAGCCAACCAACAACCAAGAATAAATTCACAAATTTAGGACCGTCATCAGATGCTGAGTACTGCAGTAGAACAGTGGTCAAGAACTACACGTGACCATGTACTGAAATGTTCTGTGTAACCGCATTGTGGCTGTGAACCCAAAAAAATCACAGGGCCACCGGTACTCACAAAAGCACCTTGAAACGTTCACATGATAGGAACTCGCCCTTGAGGACGCAGCCAACTGAATAGGAGGTTAAAAAGCCCAACAAAACTGGAATAAAGTATATGACCTCTCGATCAAGTGTCCACTACTGGAGATTGCGCCAGTGGAGTCGCTTAGTCCTGAAATCAGTTGGTGTGCGCTAAAACGCAGAAGAACAAACCAAGAGAAAATCGAAGTGAGCTCATGAAGACATCAAACAACCGGGAGTAATTAATTCTTCTCAACTGGTGATGACATGTAGCTATATACTTGTTAATCCCGGTCCTCCGGTGATTCTTCGAGCCACACTCAGTCTATTGGCAACGTCCGTGGGTTAGTTACATCCCAAGTTGTAACATTAAAATCAACTGGATTATTCTCAATCTTATCTCCGCTTTGCCAGCCACTTACTCTTGCATTCGCCAACCTGAGTGTGAAGCCTTATTTGAGTATAAAAACGTGCAGAAATATTAGTAACGGCAGTGTGGGCACAACGCTGCAGCAGCGACATATGAAGCTGGAGACATCAGTTGAGTAAAGCTAAGTTCAGGCAAAACTAATATCCCTCTCAGGGAAAAAATCGAGTTTCTAGTCGATTATCATGGGAGCAACTCCATAAATGTTGGGTTACAGGTAAAAGAATTGAAACGGTTGTTCTACCGTTGTACATACAATGTTCAGTTTCAATTCCTTCAATAGACTATATCGACAAAAGGACGGAGTAGCAATGGGGTCACCAATGAGACCACTACTAGCGGCTATGTTTATGGACACGCCTGAAAGTGGAGCGCCAGCAATCCAGATTAACTCGTTCACTCTTCACAAGTGATATGTAGATGATATTATTTGCGTAACGAATGGATCAATAAGCCCTGGAGAAATACTGGAACGGTTCAAATCAGCCCACAGGAATATCCGTTTTACTATGGAGCCTAAGTCAGCTGACAGTATCTCGTTTATAGACGTTTTCCTGTCCCGCCGCTTAGCTGGGACTATACAGATGAAAGTACACCGTAGGCTGGCGTGGACCTGACAATATATGAATTTCTATATTTTTGTAACATTAAGACAGAAAATTCATCTTATCCGACGTTTCGTCTATCGAGTGCTCGAGTGCTACATTAGAAGAGAAGAAACGGTTCATATTCGAAGTTCTAGTTGAAAATGGCTATCCAGAATAGGTTGTCAATAGACATCCATTAAGTGGCACAAAATTATACAATCCACGCACCGTAAGGGAAAAGTATTTTTATGTATTTCATTGCTTTCTAGAGGGCAATAACTCCTCCAGGAATATAAGAAAAACTTGACGTATCCCTAATTATAACCTATTTTGCACCCGAACTGCGTGTCCGGTTTAATTCCACACCTATTTTGCGCCCTCGGTTGGAAAATACATTGTTTACTCATGCTGCCTCTTACGGTGTGTATCACTTTCTTTTTCCTATGGAACGATCTATGTAGACCGCACGACATGGCGACCACCCGAATGCGTTTGGGAGCGTCATTCGGTGTGGCTAACTCAGGGCTTGACAAAATCTTGCCCGTCTTTTATTGCTGCACACCTAATGGAGTCCAACCAACTGATCGATCTCAATGTTTCATTCCGTCTTATCTATCGTGCACCGGGTTTACAATAAAAGCATATCGAAGAGCGTTTACTAGCATTCGCGAAAGCCATGGCCATCCGCGCACTCTCCTCCCCACCATGTGTTCACAAACGTTTCGTAAAAACACTGAATTTTTAATGGACTGGTGTTCACGTCCGAACAAAACTGTAGAAATGATACCATGCCCTATCTTCTGAATTCAGAACGAGAAAATAGTTGGAATGTTGTACTACCCAGTATTCTCGTGTCACAGCTCATACTCTGTATTTCGAATCTCGTGGTGACGTTCCTGGAAATATCAGGAACAGACTGGGGTTGCACCTGACAAATTCCGAAATTTCACCAACACTGGGAAAAAAGTATTCGGCCCAGTGACAAAACCTAGCCGTCACGAAAAGTTTCAAGAAACAGCGGTCTAGCCACGATCTTGTGCTGACGCGAAACATCCGTGCTTCCTGATCATTCCAGTAAAGTTCATTTTGTTACTGCCAAGATGACGAGGCTCATAGGCTACAGATGCATGGTTTATCTGCCGATTATCAGTCTTCCATGTTGACGGTGTTGTCTACTCCCAGAGACATTTCAAAGTGGAATGTACTCTTGACGGCTTTGGTTGCAGCATTATAAGTCGAAAGATTTAATAAACAGCTAGACGATTGGCTTCTTTCTAGGTGGTCGTCGATAGCCAGTATTTGAGACTGCGTATCCTTTCACCGTTGATACTTCTCCGCTCTTTTTCCATTTCCTCCTCCCCCCTCTATGAGCCTTTTTGTCTTGTCACCTCATCATATCCCAACGTGCTGTATCCCCTTAGGATCAAAACTAGAGCCTTAAAACTTGATACAACTCACATACCCATCACCCCAGCAGTTGACGTGTTTGAAATCGATTAACCAAAAGGTGATTGACACAAAGTGCTCAAAATCATGAGGGAACAAAACATATCGAGACAATAAGGTACACAAGATTACCTTGAGGACAGGAGGTTACGCATGTAGTGCACTTCCCTTTAGGTATGGTGTAAGTGAAACTATAACTTCACACTAAGTGTACCCATTCATTGCAGCCAGTTGGTTACGGCGGTAGACAAGGATGAAAGTGTCCATAAAAAACTGCCAATAGGCTCCAAAAATTTGTATGACACCATTTAATCTCATAATTTCAACGGTCGGTAGGTTACTCACTAGCGCCAGCTTCTTTCTGAGACTGGGGATTAAGCTAAACATCCCGTTACAGGCCGTTGCTGTCAAATTCCATGCACGATATTCCCTTTCTTCAGAGCGTGCGACATTGGCAATCACAAGTTTTTCTTCATAGGTCTCAGTTCTGCATGTGGTGCTTGGCAAAATTTTGTGGTCAACTCTTCAATCAGTCTCCCCGTCATCTGGCCCAAATGAGAAAAATTTGTGTGCAGCATGTTTTTAGTCTACCCGCAGCAATACGGCCGCTAAATAAACTTGATTTTGGATCGAATCCTGTCGGATGAGAGTTGATGATCACAGGTTGGACAGTTGTCACGCAATTTCTGCTGACGGAAGCTGACCGAGTAATGAAACCACTTGCACCATCACATCATTGTGAGTATGGAAAGTTGCGGCTGAAATGAACTGCATTTTATTCACGTGTTCTTGTGACTTCGGCGTTTGCTAAACGTTCACATTGTGGCAAGGCCATTACGTGCATTGCGCGGGGATAAATTATTTCTGGATAAAAAAGTGCGGAAGTCCACATGTGATGGAAGCGAAAATGTACATAATATTGTTGTATCGTGAATCAGAACGCAGGGCAATGGTAATGAGAGTAAACTAGTGTGTATACCATCTGCCCAGTAGGCGTACACAAAGGATGCTAAATCAGTGAACGAGTTTGAATTAAACAAATCATATCCGCGATGTATCACTCGAACTCCTCTCGCAAGAGGTGATAGCATTTTAGCCCATCAGTGATATTTCTGACACTAGGCCATCCGGTAGAAATGTATTGTCGCAGTAGTTAGAGTTCACCGTCTATTCGTGTATGCTCTCGCAGCCGCTCTCTGGTTACCACGTGAATTCCCAAATCATCAATGGCAGCCACCATTTCGAATTTGTTCATGTCGTTTGTATCAGCTTGTATGGGCAAAGGTGAACGGGGAAGTGCATCAGCAGCTTGATTTTTTGAAACACGTTTATATTTAATTTCGAAGTTGTAATTCAACAGTCTGGCATGCCACCGACTGATTCGTAGCGGAAAATGGCCCTTAGTTCTTTGACTGAGGAGTGTTGTCAATGCTGCATGATCGATTCTTGGAGTGAAGCGTCTGCCAAAAAGGTATATACGCCACTTCTCCCAGGCCCAGGCTTAGGTTTCTTTTTCGCTGGCTGAATATTTACGTTCCGCACCAGAAAATGTCCAAGATGTGTACGCGATAATTTTCCCTGTCCTTGTTAGATTTGAGAAAGAACGGCTCCTAGGCCGACTTTGGAGGTATCTGTTGAAACGTACTTACTACGAGATTCGTCAAAGATACTGACAACGGGGGTGGAAACAATACTCTGCTTCACGCGTGTGAAAGTTTCTCTCTGGGTATCCGGCCAATCAGAGGGAATACTGAGTCTCGTAAGTAAACGTAGTGGCTCCACCCTGGTGGCGAAATCGGATAGATCGCTTAAGTAGTATAGTCAGAGTCCGAGATAGCGTTTGAGTTGAAGTAAATTCGTTGGATCTGAAGAATTTGCAATAGCCTTCCAAGTTGGATCGAACGTCTTCATCATATATGATATGGCCAAAAGTGTGAAAAGCAGCTGACGACTTCTAACTTTCGATCATTGAAACCGGCTGTGTCGACTTCGGAAAAAAATCACACTCTGATCAAACTTGCTCTTTAATACGAGCATCTTCACAGGCCTTCTCTCAAGATAATTCTATTTCAGGTCGCTCACATACGTATTACTCGGCGTCCTCCACACGACATGAATGTACCTGGAACTGTGACATTCGATTCCCCCAAGGACCTACTTGTTTGAAACGATTGAAAATGCGTTGTTATTGGGAATTTGATTTCGTGTTGCCATTGGCTTTGTGTGGATCGCCTCCGCGTCTCTGTTTCGCCGAAACACTGGTCGTGATTGTCATTTATGTCTATTCTCTGGTTTTGGATTGCGTCGGGGCTGTATGCGATCGCTGTCCTGTGTATACATTTATCGTTCTGTCACAATGTCATTATTTGCAAGAAAAGCTCGTGTTTATTGTGAGGAAGAATTCTAATGGAAAGCGGAGATTCAACGAGGAGGGAATAACTAAAGACAGGGTACGTGGTCACCAACTTTCTGTAGATAAATAAATAAATAATATATATTTCCCACGCATATGTGAGAAGCACGCTTGGTTATGCACGATCACTGTTCACTCGGGGAACGGTCAGGGAACACTCAGGGAACGCTCAGGGGGCACTCAGGGAACGCTCGTGATACTAGGGAGTGCACATTTCATAGCAATTTGGGCATTAAATATAAATGAGTGAACACATGTCATTGAAATAATGTTGGGTGTCAAATGGGATAGTTCGCTGATTCCACAGATTTAGTCTCAAAAATATGGGATGTTACACTAATTCACTGTTTACAAGGTTGTGAGATGAGCGATTTTTCAACGATTTCAAGGTCACTNTTCAACGATTTCAAGGTCACTGCGGGAAAGTGTCCAAACGCACCTTCGGAAGTTTTTGCTGTTAGGGAATAAACTTGGCGTCCGGAAATTGTCAAGATAGATTGGCTTTGACGAGCCATGGCGGAAAATCCCGAACCAAGCGAACAAATGGGCAGATTCCAACGCAGAATTTCGTCGATTGCTAGGAAACGTCACAAAGTTGAACATTTCGTGAACCGTTCCGCTTAGACGAAGTTCCGTGCGTCCATCCGTCGCCGAAAA
>QNGE01008733.1:0-15476 GCA_008508345.1 Paragonimus westermani | reverse complement strand
AAATAACGCAACAAACCTTGACAAAATCAACAACAGTTGCCTGACTTTGACAACCGAACGGATACAGCCAGGTTGCTACAGTGGATGGTGCTTTAGTGGAAACGATGTCACGCGCCAAAACTCTCCGGTGTGCATGAGCTGATAGCTTTTGCCGGCATATTAGGCAGTTAAGCTATCTGTTTACAAATTGACATAAGTGTCTGGCGTTCTAATTCAAACTTGGCGTTCGCAGCCATACTAAATTGCAGAACAACACAGTTAGGTTACGGCCACCGAAAATTAACGGCTGATGGTACCACCTCACACACAATAACGAGATTGATAGCCACGATGTGCCAAAACAACTTGCCAAGGCAGCATCAGCTGGAAGCCATGGAGCGCAAGTTCAGCAATGAATTTTTCACGACGGTGCCGCAAATGGGTACACAAACAGACTGGCTTATTATTGACACCATGAAAACCCGAACAGAGGGCAATCCTCGGGAGGTTAATTTGTTGGGAACTCTCAATCAAGTCCGTCATGTGAAATCAGTTATGATACGGCCCCAAGTAAATCGACCAACCTTGCAACAAACATTCTGCTTATCCACTATGACTTCTCTCAGTTTGTTAAGGATGAGCTCCGGCGGACTGGTGTTGTGCACCATGAAATTGATACAGCGACCTTAATCCTTTCCGGCAAACTTCAAGTGAGTCCTTGTTTGATACCAACTGCAGTTAGATGTCGTAACACAATAGACCGCCTTGTGGCCGTCAACTTCTCGTTGGGCGTCCCCAAATGTGCTGATTGAAGATAGATAGATAAACGCTGTAAAAAAACGCTCATTCACTTTGCTGCTCATAAATATCAAACACAATGCTTCACACTGTGCAAAACGGTTTTCCCTACCTTACCTAGATTTAGGCTATCGTTAGGCTGAGAATCGCCCAGTGGCAAATCAAAAAGACGGTGTTCATTATTCTTGCAGGACAGCATGAATTCGAGATGATATCGTTTGGACTAGCTGACGCACTCGCCACTTTTCAGCGACCGGTACAAAAAATACTTGGAGTATTTATATTGAGTGATCATTTGGTTTATTTCAGTGACGTTACCGTACATGCGGCTGCTGTAGCACAGCGCAATACAAGACCCAGAAATGCGCCCGTATGCCTTAAAAATGCTCGCCCGAAGTGAAAAATTACGATGTGCGTTTTCCTATCAAATGAGCTATTATTCTCACGTCATCTAATGGCATTCTCTGGAATACAGAGAAGGAGGCACTTGCGTAATTTGCCGGTGTGGTGTTACAAGTTAGAAAAGATGCGAAAAGGGCCAATTTGGCGCGAGAAGTGATTATCTGCATTTTTTTGAAGTGTTAAAATGCAAAGTTCAGGTGAAATCTACGGATTTTAAAGAGTAACAGTTATGCAGCAATGGGAAAATTCGGCTAAGCCCAAAAGTCACTGGTGTTCGCGATCTTGTTATTAAGATTTTTTTGTACGTTGTCCGAGAATAGTATCATGTTGGACTTCGTGATTGATTTCAAGTTATGACGATGTTTCCGTCTGAAATTTCGAGGTAAGGTGCACGCTCACATTTGCGGAAACGCTAAATTTTGCGCAGTTTGGGAGATATACATGAGTTTTTAATTTCCAGCCACATTGCGGTTTCGTTGTATTTCCCACAAAATATCGAAGTAGGTTCCACTCAAAGCTGCGTTACCACGTTGGTGGGACAGTTACCTATCTGAGTTGTGTTCGGTCTGTTTCCTTGTGAGTATTTCTGATGGAAACACGTCGAAAAATTGCCACTGCTGAAAGCGATTGCACTTGATGTTACCACGTGGCTACATCCATCTACGGTCCATATGTGGCACTATAAACAGATGACATGTACAACTCTGTCGCTTACAACTTGCACATTGTCCAATTTAATACCTCATGACTATGTTTCAATATAACTCCTCATTTATATGGAGTTCACTGCTCCCCTATTTGGCGGTTAATGAACCAATTATATGTACTTTATTTCTCTGAAAATAGTTGATTCTCAGTTGTATTATTTCAGCTACAGCAGTTCAATCTTCGTATCACAGATACTTATGTTTATGGTGATTTGTAGTGAGATCACCTTCGACGTCCCCAAAATTCTGAACTCCGCGCGACGTGAGAGTTGCCTTGCCAGTACCACCGCGCCGGTTCACATTACCTTGTGAATGTGAATTTACCACAAACCACTAGCATCAAAGTCAGTGGGCCGGCATAAGTATCGTAGTTTTGCTCGCAGCTGTGTAATGAATCCGCACCATCTCTACTCATGTAGGTTACATTCACTAGGATAACAATGTTGAGCTATTACGTTAGGAACGCCACCTAACCAGTCTAACGCCTGTTCGAATTCTGAAGGTCGACTGGAATTTTCCGTCGACGCACTCTTCCTCTCTGGCGGCTGTTGTACGGTTGTGTTCAAGGTACTCTCACGTCCAGCTCCCTAGCACCCTTCAATCGTTACGTTGAAGTCTGCTGTGAACGGAGGGTAAATCAATAGATAAAGTTTGCTTGCAGATTCATCGTTTTCTCCCTGAGACTTCCGATTCACGGTGCAAGATTGGGGAAAATCTGCGCGTACGAATTCAGGAGCTAGCACCACAGATTGGTGGTCCATGTTCTCGCTAGTTGCAGACATTGCTGCTGATTATCACAGCGTTTTCCACTACTTCTGTGCATTCTTCATTATTTCGCGAGGGTGCATCACTTGAAGGTGTCTTTCTGGGCAGGTCTCTTCTGGAAGAATAATAAAATGTATATTGAACGGTTGGAATACAAGTCCATCCCGATTTCTCGCATGTGTGCCTCATCAACGCTGTTCATGAGTCAATCAACAGGATGTAACAGTTATTAGTGTGACCGGATGCCGAAGGCATGCATTTAAGTATGAAGTATGCGGTTATACCGGCGGCTGATCCGTTCAGCTGAATTAACCTGTTAAAAATTGTCTGACCACGCAGACACGAGCAATCTTATGTTCAGTTGACTTTAGTCCATATATTGACAAATAATATCGAAAGTCCGCATTCAGCAAACGTTTGTAAACACATAAGTGATTTCCAAACTGGCCATATGTTTGTTGCTACAGTCCAAGCCATCGAGTACATCGGTTAGTTTGAAACTATCACCCGCATTTTCCCGAACCATTATCTGATGAGCTGACGAAATTCGGCTAGCAGCTGTGTCAGCTTGTGTTACAGTAAACTGGACATGGATGGTATTGGCCTCAGTGGTCCACCAACTTCGTGGAGTTTGGGTAAGTTATACAGCTGAGGGGTTGTGATCCTTTGGGCTTAAGCGATTATGCCGTTGACTGATTCATAAAGGGTCCTTTCAGTGATGCTTCTAATTCCTTGTTCATGCGTCGCCCAATTTCAGCAGCATCGTTTACTGAGTCATCCTGATGGGATTTGGTTTTGTCACCTGGCAGTAAGTGCATCTGCACCACACAGTCAACCTTATTCATAACCACAACACCGAAGCCTTTACCTGATTGTAGGATCATCAGTTTTTCATTGTTTTATAGCTCAAAAAACTATATATTTTGGCGTCAAGACTGTGTTCTATTTTGAGGTGGAACTCTGTATGGGCGTTCAAGATCGACTGTCCTGACTTTAAACCAACTGCGGGCGCCTTCTGATACAGGAATGCGTTGTGACATTTCATCATCCAGAAGTTCGAACTGGGCCTGTGACTCATGCAACTGTTTCTCTGGGGTATACAAAATTTAGGATCAAAAGAAAGGGCTCCAAACGGATCGCTGTTGATTTGACTTGGTGACAAATTGATCACTTAGCCGTGTTATTTGAGATACTCAGTTCGGAAGATTTTGTCCCAGTGACTTCTATAGATTGCCGGATAGATTGATTCATGTCTGCTTCACTTTGTTTTGCCACGAATGTTGAAGTTAATACTTCAGGTAAGGCAGAGTTTCTCAAATGTTCATCGTTTGGAGATATATAGCCTGGTTAGGTTATCCAGTTGACCTCTAGTAATATGCATGTGGTGTTTTGTCAGACTACGCAAACTGGAAAACGAGTGCCGGATTTTGTCTTGTCGCAGACGTTCGTAATAAAATAGCGGAGAGGGAGCTGGTTGAAGGCATGGACTACAGATTGATAATCGAACGCGCTTGGTGGCAATTTCGCATTTCAACCTCACTGTGCCACCGACATGCTTCGTCACAGATGTCGAAAGCCGAATCTTTGGAAAAGAAAAGCAATATTTTGCGGTAAGGAATTCGAATAGTGAAGTTGATAAGTGTGGTTGTTCAATTTTTGCTTCGCTACACGGTGCCTATTGGACCTTGCTATATGAACCCGCAGATTTCAGTATGCACCTGATTAGACGCAGCAAAATGTGCTAGAGAAATACACCGTGCAAAAATGCTTTTGACTTGTCTGTTTCAGTTTTTTACAGGAAAATGTCGCTTCGAAGTGAAATATATAAAAATGACGATCCGGATAATTACTGCGGAGTCACGAGGCGGTTTGTATGGTGTGATGGAGATAGGGTGACGGATTAATTTTTACGAATGTTTTGGCGTTCACGTTATTGTCAAGGAATAGGTGGTGTAATGGTTGAGCAGTGCACGAGTTTGAAACCCTCAGTGGCATACATGAGAGCAATAGGGACATTGTGGGGCCTTTATGGACAGCTGCACCACGTTGCCGGGTCTCGGAGTGATAGGCTACTGACGGAAGCTCTGCACGTTCCAAACACAGCTGACGGACTAACATGCTTGTTCATTCGCATGAAAAGTTGCAGTATCGCCATAGAACAGATTAACCGCAGAGCCGACTTGACGAATTTGAGCACATTGTTGCAAAATGTGAAAACGTCTTCATTTGGCCCACAAGCTTAATGCACCTAGAAAACAGACCAGATCAACTGGTACTCTCACAGTTCAAGTTTTGTCAGCTTACGAAGTTTGTTTCACAAGGCATGAGGGTAGTACGAAGCAAATTTTGGTAAACTGCGGAGAGTAGACACGAGATTCGTGGTAATCCACATCCAATCGTAACTGCAAAGGAGTTATTAAAAGAACGGTTAGTGACTTTCTATCGTATCACCACGAGACCTGACATTCTCAGTACAGAGCAGCAAGGTTTCCTTCAATATGCCGGTGGGAAGTGGTAACGACGTGTGACTCATTTCAACGAGCTCACAAATGTAGTCAATCGTTTCATGCAGCGGGACATCTGTGAAAAGTGTATGTATATTTATAGGGCACATCAGTTCATTGGCAATACAGATTCTGCCCAGATCACTGATCGTTTCAAAAGAATCTTTAATGGAAAATTTCTGAAATTTCTGTTTTACTGGGGTTGGAATAGTGACCAGCCAGCGTGCTGATTTGTGATAAGGTGAGTTTGTCATTGCTAAAATTGGCCTACGTGGCATCCCAGACTAGTGAGTCGTCGGGAACATGGCTCGGCTATAAGAACCGTGTAAAAGAAACCCACATGGTCAGGTCAATACCCAAACTTTAGCAGCTTCACACCGATCCGACACAAACGAGCACTAGTAACTACTCTCTTCACAAGAACAAGGCGAATCTGTACGCCCGACAATATGGCGGAGGAACTAGATCTGATTACGTCTGTCCTACATTCGAATGATTACCCCATGTCATGCAGCAAACAGCACAGCGATCAAGAAATTCAATTAAACGAACAGTTATTGCAGCTGAACTCCGTGTAATCGATCGGACTCAGAAACTACTAGATCCTTCGATCAAAGGAGATCAGCCTGTCGGCACCACTTTGCATTGTGTTTACCAATTTGTATGTAACTGTGGAGAAAGTTACATAGGCAGAACCGAGAGATGCTTGATCTCCAGAATGAAGGAACATTTGACTAAATGGGAACAGAAGTCCATGTTACCGGTGAATGGTAATGTTTCCGAAACGCATAAACAGCCAGTCTCCTCAGTCGCTAGACACGTCTTGACCACCGGTCATGCTACCGATCCCTCTTGCGCACTCAAAATCCTGTTGCGCCATTCCAACCCGAGATTCTTACGGTTTGCTGAAGCAGTTGCAGTTAATCGACTCAACCCAGCTCTCTGTGTTCAGTAACAACTGTTCGTGAATCTGACCCTTCCCTGGACTTAATGTCTTATCCTAACTCGCTTATTGATTATCTACCCCTCAAATCCATTGTTTTACAAAAAGACCACCCATGTTATTGTAAGTTTGGTACTGATGAGTCAATGGGAAATGTTTTCATCTATCAGTTTTCATGTTCCATATGCTTCGTTCAAATTATCTCACATAGACCTTCGGTAATTATTTCGCTATTTTCCGTCCTTTTGATTGCTTATCTGCCTTCTATTGAAAGCGCAGTCCACCAATATGCTCCCATCACATATATTCAAGTCTCATTGTCTAGACCATGTCATCTGTGGGGATCTGATTTGCTCACAGAAAGTTAACGCATTATCCT
Organism: Paragonimus westermani; assembly: GCA_008508345.1. Lineage (NCBI taxonomy): Eukaryota > Metazoa > Platyhelminthes > Trematoda > Plagiorchiida > Troglotrematidae > Paragonimus > Paragonimus westermani. The sequence goes on along the minus strand of QNGE01008733.1, from coordinate 8,999 downwards.
TCACGAGACGTAGCACCAAACAGATGTTTAATCTTCAACCAAGAACTGCCTTACTCTCGTAGGATTCATTACTGAGACACGCTCTCTGCTTCAGCACGCGGTGTGCCTCAGGGATGTCGCATCCTACCGGAATCGCCAAACCCATCTTAGATGAACTCTCGAATGAAGACTCGATCAACTGAATCCATTTTTAATCTTTGACTTGCGAGCGACATAAGCTCTCACTAGCGACAGCCATTTCACCGTATGGATCGAATCACTTCCGATAGGATGCTGTTAATCTAAAGTCTGCCACTGAATTTTACCTGATTGCACGTTATAACACAAATTCCGTATAGGGTACGGAACATCATTTGACAGGGCGGTCCCTCCAAGCTAATCTTCTTTGCATTTGATTCGTCGAGCAGCATAGTGTCAGGCCGGTTACCTGAAATGGCACAACCTGTCGCCAATACATCCGGGCCAAAGAGCCTTATCGGAACGTATACCAGAAAACATCATGCAGAGTGGGTTTTAATGTAGAGTTTCGACTTAGCTCCGGTTTGTTTTTATGAACCAGCGTATGATGGTGGTGACCGCAAGCAGGTGTCGCACACCGTATTTGCGCTCTACAGGGATTCACTGTATGGTTGGCATCCGGGCTAACAAAATAGCCGTCGCTGTTCTTCCATATTGGTTCGCGTTGCTTTCAGGATGGACGAATAACTGAAACATAATCACATATATTGTGATCGTCCCTACATACTTTAAGACTATTCTGTCTCAAGGTACGTCTTCAACAGAGTTACATCCAACATAGCTGATACACGAGGGTCAAGAGGACGTTCGGTTACCCGTCCTGTTTCCTGAATGAGCGGTCAGGTGGCCATGGTGACTGGCGCTGACTTTTGTTCACGAAATTTAACGGGTAACTAAAGAAAGGTTAGTTCCCGCGTTCAGCCACGATCTTGACAACATATGCCTGCCTTTCTTCTGAGTAACGAAGCAATAACTCATCCGCTTCTACGTGGTCAATCAAACAATTCAGTTCTTCACCGTAATCTAACTGCATCAACAACACCTAGTGGTCCTCCGTCTGACTGGCTAGTTCATGCAAAACCTGGACATCGCCAGTGACCAATTTGAGACCCATTAAAGCCTCCTTGATTACCGCCTGCGTAATATCATGCCGGAGACCATGTTGATGATGTGAAATTCCCATGGCCTCTGTAAATCCTATTCTTTTGAAAAGAGCATGCAGTGATTAATTGTCTCTTTCACCTCATTATGACAAAGGTATGGCGAATGTGAAGGCTTTGACCACTCATCGATCGATTTATCCACTACAATAGATCAAGACTTTCTGATTAAGATTAAAGGAAACGGTAGCACCCGCTGAAGTAGGTATTAGGATGATCAGTGCAGTTTTTTCGGGTAAGACAGTGAAAAGTAGGGACACTTTTCATCGAAGACAACAATAATTAAAAAGGTACAAAAGTCTCAAAAATGATAAAAAGACCTTATCAGAATCAGTAACGGACGAGGCGATCGCTGACATGGTAGTAATTCTGTTTTGGGAAGACTGTAAGCTACTAACTCAGCATACCAACAATTACAACGACAGCCCCAATCTGCTGGCGAGATCTCTCTAATCACTGGACACAGAAAATAAAGTCTCACACAGACGTGTTCGAACACATTCCATGCCTCATTATTAGTCCTTGTTAACATGATCATTGTAACATCGTCCTGCCCATCATGCACATCCACGTTGAAAAGTCTGTGAAGATCGAGGATTTCATGTGATGTTCGGCGTTTGGAACTTTTCGAATCAGTAACGAAGTGCCGGTCAGTTGTTGGCGTATTACTCGGCCTATATTGGAATCCGCTGTTTTCCTTGATCTTTGCTTGTTTTTTCAACGTTTTTACGTTGCTCTGATACTAGTTAATGGCTAAATCCTTCTGGGTTTAATTCTTAGATAATTATTCTAACGCCCCTTGATTATCACTTTAGGCGCTCTGGGAGGTGTGAAGCTGGCCAGGTGTTCGGTGGAGAGCTCCGTGCAACAAGACCTCGAGGAAATATATCAGTGGAAGGCACAGTAAAATCTGGGACTCAATTTTGCTACGTGTAACCAACCGATTAGGGGTGGAGAGGAAGAGGCAAGTAGACACCTGAGAGAACATAGCATTGTCAAAAACGTGGAGCAGGTTAGCGAAGTGAAGAATCTGGGGGTCAGTTCATTCTCATACATAAAAGCACCCATTTGTTGTAAAGCGCAGCTTGATAGGTTGACCATGCGATTTTTCAACTGTAGCGGACTCTAGCCTCAAGGAGCCCCGGTGTTTCACTGCCCCGTACACCTTCGGCAGCACCTGAAATATTGCTTCCAGGTATAATGGCTACATTAAGTGAGTGATAAGCAGTTACTAGAGAGGGTCCAGAGCAGATTCACGAGGTCGTTTTGAACACTGATAGAGTGGATTGCCAAGGCCACCTCAGATGCCCCAGTTTTTTGTTGTTCTAGCAAAGGCGTAGGAGGGGTGACTGCAGACGGAAGTTCATTCGAATGAAGGAGCTGTCTCAAGAAGGTGAACACCTTTTTGCTCGTACTGGCACTTTAACACTCAGGTGACATAAATTGGATCTAACCAGATCCCTGGTCAAGACTAGTACTTGAGTTCAGTTCTTTTTAAATATGATAGCAAATACATGGCAACGACATAATCCACCACGGTGGTCGACTTCAAGCATGAACACGACAAATGCTGGCTCACAGCAGTTTTGGAGTTGACACAAAGGACTAAACCAGCCAAGGGATGGGGTAAACGAATATGTTTTCTACTGCCACATGGGTGCAAAGTCTTGGCTGCTACACTGCATTTATGACACTCCTGCTGTTGTATGTTGCCTCTTTGTGTGAAGCAACATTTGAAAAATCGAAGATCTTTTTTCCTCAGTGTATGTCTCTGTTCTGTTCACATGCTTTTGGCTTCCTAAATTTCGCGGAGGCTAACCGCTTGGTCAACGCCAACACAAAAAGATGGCCGAGGAGATCCAGAACCCAGCCGTCGGGCGCGGGGTCAAGTCGGAGATGTGCTAGTTGTCATTGGCATACATAGGCCAACAAGCAAAAAAAACAACAAAAAACACAGTTGCATGCAGCAAGTATCCGGTGACAATTTTTTTTACACTTCTATGTACATTGCGTACCAGGACATTGAGGAAGATTTTGCGCACCACGTATCAGATGGACTAGGGCTATCTATAGGTCGCTGCGTCGGTTAGAGAGCATTGTAGTCCATCTCATTTACCTGTAGATGGGAATGCAATATCCGTCGGCGACGTTTTCAACTCCACGTTAGTCCATATAGGTTCATTTGGCAACGGGGAGGAGAAACCATGCCGTTTACTATCGTCAAAGCATATTGGTACATTCGCAGTTCGCAAATAAGAGAAATTGGATATCATGGGCACTTGTATCGGGTCCTGTGAAGTGTAATGAAATATTCGTTCAACTCTGCAGAAGGTAAACTGACCCGCTTTTGCATCTTTGGCCGCATATCTTCCAACATCTGAAACAGTTGCCAAACACGTTGCTCACCCACCTCTTAATGAACAGAAGCTGTGTTTCTTTTCTTTACGCCTCTATCGTTAGCGGCCCTTCATAGATTTCACACTGTTTTGCTATTGAGACCCTGATGCAGAAGCTGAGTTTTCAGCAACCAACAATGGGATCTAACGAAGCTCTCGAACCTGCAGCAGAATCTGTTCTCAAACCTATGAGTGAGTTTAACTTTGATTCTGTAATCGGTGCTGCGTTCGAGTCTTGGTTTAGAAAGTATGAGAACGTTTTTAAGGTGGAACTGGCAGACGCTGACGATGCTCGGAAGGTGAGGCTGCTGCTGCGTAAGCTGGGTACCTCGGAACATGAACGGTACACCAACGTCATATTGCCGAAGAACCAGAGGGATTTGAGTTTTGACGAAACTACCCAGAAGCTATCACGAATCTTTGGCTACCAGTCATCCCTGTTTAACACACGCTACCAGTGCCTGAAGCTCGTGAAATCAGAAGATGATGATAGTGGTATATTTCTCAACCCATTTGTGGGAAACACGCTCAGGTGAGCGTGATCAGTACACACATTTTAACGTGAACCACATACCGTACACATAATTGTTAATTGTACAAGACACCAATTATGGAAATAGAGTAATAAAACGGACAAAATAATGAAGGAAAACTCTAGTTTGTGAAGAGGAAGATCGCTCACTTGCTTCTGAAACATTAGTTCTCAAGATTTTCAATATTCGATAAAAAATGTTAAGTTGTTACGTTAATTGTTGCTTCACAAGGCTAACGTTGGCCTTATGTTCAAGGTCATGCCAGAAAAAGGATTTTTCAGGATGTAGAAAATGGACAGTCGAAGCATTTCGCCATCACTTGATGTGGATAGCCTCTGGAAAATATGCAGAAACTTTTGGGAAGATAAGGGTAAACAGGCGTGTACCAATTTTTCCGGAGAAATGGACGATCTTCTGGACTGGACTCTGTTATTTCATCAAATCGACGAAATTTCATGAATTGCACAACCGGTACAGGATTTGGATTAACCGGACGTTGTGGAATGTTGTTTTGCGTTAGAATGTATCGTAGAATCAAGAATAAAAGGCAAAATTACGTAATAAAAAAAAGAACGTGAAATGGTCATGTGAAGTATGACGAATGATGGAGTTTGATATTTTCTGGCCAAATCTTTTATACAGAATTTACAATTTTGTGCTAGTTAATAAAATATATATCTCTAACAAATAATTGTTGTCGTATAACGCGAAAAGTGATCGATTCACAGATTATCCTAGTATATGACTACAGTCGAATTCCGATGTCGATTTAGTTTGTACGGCCGTTGTGTAGAATGGAAAGATGTTTAGCAACACGGAAAGATTATCAGGTTGTCTGTAGGAATAGGAAGAAGCACGTATTTATATGTAATCATATGAGGCGAACAGGTTAAGCTATATATATTCTCTAAACTGTTTTAACTTGCACAGCTATTGCGTAGTGGTTGATAGCTATACAGAGTTGATAATCGTTGAGTATGGAGTTAGAGTAACAGGATGGTTTGGTTACTACTAACGGGGATGTTTAAGATGCCATATGTTGGCTGTGGTTTTGTTATGCAGCTGCAATTTTTCCACATAGCTGTTAAAATACCTATCCTGCCGGAGAAATGATAAGTTTCGAAATGAGGAATTTCTCAAATGGCTAAATTGATAGCTATGATCAGTCCGAAGTGTGTGTGGCGTTACATGCTGTGGTATAGATTCACCCTCCGTTATTATTAGATTAGATCAGATGGTTAGATGTTATTAGGTCCGTTTTGAGAGATATCGTCTTCAGGCAGGCAGAGTTTGAAGATCAACGTGACGTTATTTAATGTCAGGAAAGTTTCTAAGCTTCGTTTGAACTGATGTATATTCTTACTGGTTCTAATTGCATGTGGGAGTTTGTTCCAAATGTAGGTATATTTCACTAGGAAAAAATTTGAACGGAGTTTTCTACGGGATTTAAGGGTTGTCAAAGTGAACTCTTTGTTCCTGATGTTGTAGTTTAAGCTATGTTAAAGGCGAATCACGAGTTTGACAGTAAATTTATTGCTATAAACTAGATTATACATGAGCGCAAGGCTTAGCTTGAGACACCGTAGCCAAAGAGGATCCAGTTTAAGAGTCTGGTAGCGTTCTCTGTAGGTCAACGAAGACGGATAAACCACTAAACCTTTCGTAAATGCACGTTGGAGACTTTCAAGAGCTAGCCTATCAGACTTGCGCAGGTGACTATATATGAATGTGCAGTACTCAAGTTGGGGTCGCACGCACAGCTTATAAAGGTGCAGTCGAGCTGCAGGAAAAAAGAATGAGTGCCTAATGTATCCAATCGTTCGTTAAGTTTTAGCTACTAGGAAAGATACATGTTCAGCAAAATTGAATGAGTTTGAGTAACGTATACCTAGGTCGCTGACTGAATTGGCAGTTGGAATAGCATGACCGTCCAGCTTTATAAAGTCCTCTGGTATATGACAACCGTGTACGACAATGGTGGATTTATTGGATGAGAATTTCATCAGCCAGGTTTGACATCGAGAATCTAATGACATGATGTCCTCCTGTATATTTCCTAAAGAATAACTGAAATCGCAGTACATGATGAATCACCGGTATTACGGTTTATGTGTGATCGGCAGTCTGTGAAGTGGTTAATAAAGTGAAAGCGTAAGAAGCTGCAACTTAGCCCTTGCTGGCACCACGATCGGCACAAGGCTGAAGCATGGCACCGGTTCCCGTCCGAAAGGAAATGTAGCAGGTTGTTGGATTTCTGTAATGAGAACAATTGGTTATTTCCAGAAATAAGTTCTCTTGGCTCAGCCAGCACTTGTGCGACTCTCAATCGTCGGTGTGAAAGCATTCCAGAGAGTTACAGGCATAGTGGTAGGGTGAAAATGGATGGGGTATGCAAGACGTCCCATTTACTTGGCGAGTGGTTGATTCGCTACCAACCCTGATGGAGAAAGTTGTGACACTTTTCTACCAAGGTCTTTCCTCTAAAGGTAAGACTGTTTTCAGTAATTGAAGATCCTTCAAGAGACCTGTGAAGCACCCAGTGCGGCTCTAAATTACCAAATTGGTTTCTCACGTTTCTTGCTGAGCTGACCTGAATATTCATCCGGGGACAAGAAGAAGTCCATGTCGGAAGCGCTCCAGAACATGGACTGCCAATACTGGGCTTTGACTTTTGGAAGCGGCTGGCAGATGCCCTTGTTGGAGGACGGAGTAGGTGCGCTGAACCAGAATCCCGCTCGGGTTCAAGGGAGACGTGAAGAATTTTTATTGAGTTGGGCCCCATCCGCGTGGTCATTTGGTGCAACAGTGGCACTGCTGGTTATAAAATTCAGTCAACCGATCGATGGTGAATGCCCCCATTTTCAAATGTTTCATCTGGGGTTTCCGGGAAATGCTCGGGTATACGAAACCACTAGTTCGTGAGTGAACCTTGTAGACTGTCAGAAGGGTTGTCTCAACCAGCGATGGTTCTTCCGGTTTCATACCGGCGAGCTGAGAATTGTCAGAGTGAACGGAGCCAATCTTCCTTACTTGCCTGATGACTAAGATCAGACGGTCAAGGTCAACTTCAGTTTCGGGGCAGAGGACATTTCAAAGTTCGCGACCGCCCTGATATTTAAGATTCGACAGGCCTTGCTGGACTCTTTGGAGTTCTTGAACACACACAGACTTCTTACGTGGTGACCAAATCTGGCCTCCAGTTAACCACACCGGCCCTATTCCTTGATGCCTTCTTGAGCCTTTTGCGAGGGAGCGAATAGTCTTGGCTATTGCAGACGCTTACGAATGTGCAGAAATCGTTGGTTCGATCTCGACGTTATCGACTGTTCGGTGACTAGTTCACCGGTCAGTGGATGAAGCAGATTTGCCTCGCCAGGGATGTACTGTTGACCAGTCAGAAAAAAACTCTATGGGCCGCAAATTGAATTAGTGCAGTCCGCACTGATCGGAATGAGATTTTTCCATCTCTGTGGGTAGTCCCATTCATGACATCTATCTTTGGCTGCCGTCGAGTAGCCCAGTATATAGAGACTATCTTGAAGCGGAAACCGCGGTTTGAACAACACCTCAAACTCGAGCACCGTAAACTAGTTCGAGGAGCCAGTAGAATTCACCAGTTAACATCGAGAATCTAATGACATGATGTCCTCCTGTATATTTCCTAAAGAAGAATTGAGACCGCCAGTAAGAAAAGTGTAGACGAGTTTGATGTCATCAGCGAATATGAATTGTTTGCCATGTTTGATAACTTTACATATATCATCTCTTTACATAAGAATGTGCAAAGGTCCCAGGACGCTTCCTCGAATCACTCCGCTGGTGAATGTTCTGGGCGTTGAGCTATTATCTCCTATTCTCACTGTTTGTGTGCGGTCCACAATGTATGAAGCAAACCAGCTGAGTGATGGGTCACGTATACCGAAAGATGTCATTTTGTTCAGAAGGCGCTTATGAAGCACATGATCAAAAGCTTTTTGCATATCCAGGAGTATAATACCAGCTGCATTCCTTGAGTCAGCAGATATTGTAACATGATCAAAGAATTCCAGCTGACATGTCATGCATGAACGTTTGCTGAGGAACCCATGCTGGGCGACGTATGCTGGAACAACCAATCGGGAGTGCGAACGGTTCAAGCTTCGCACAATGACTGGAGATCAATTCAAATGTCTAGTTTTTGCTTGCGGAATCCAGTCACCAAATGAAGCAGATATCAGAACACGGATTTTGGTGAAGACAGAACAATGTCCTGACATTACCCTGCAGGATATCACTGCCAAATATTAAGGCCTCGTGAACCTGAAGCATGACACCGCTAGGATCGAACACAGTAGTCACTCAAAGGTTCACACGATGTCTTCAGATGTCGCAGTCAAGGTTGCACCAAAGTCAGAACGCGACAAGTGAAAGAACCCCCACACACACCGTGTTAACAATCCAGTGGATGGCATTGTGTTCGATATTGTCCATTCAGACGGCACCGATGCACCCACCGCTCCCGTCAAGGCCACAAGTAGGACTACTGCCGTTTTAAGAAGCGTCTGCGCCGACTTAAATAGAACTCGTTCAAGCCACACAGGCCCCGCTTCCCAATAGCCCAGGTCGTCCTCGCAACAAGACATGACGACCACGTAACGCGCAGAAAGTACGCATCCGTCTCCGTCAACGGCAGGTCGGTCAGACTGCAGCTGGATACAGCATCCGACATTACATTAGTCTCTGACAGAACGTGGCACCTGATTGGTAAACTTACAATGTCCCCAACAACCTAGATTGCTTGAAGCGCTACTGGCGGTCGACTGTCTATCATTAGCGAAGTCCAATGCACTGCAGTCCTTGACGGATCGTCAGTCAAGGGTACCTGATACGTGACCCGCATTCCTGGCCTTAAC